>PVIC010007288.1:0-51412 GCA_004025085.1 Thryonomys swinderianus | reverse complement strand
AAGAAGAAGAAGAAGAAGAAGAAGAGGAAGAGGAAGAGGAAGAGGAAGAGGAAGAGGAAGAGGAAGAGGAAGAGGAAGAGGAAGAGGAAGAAGAAAGAAGAGGAAGAGGAAGAGGAAGAGGAAGAGGAAGAGGAAGAAAGAAGAAGAAGAAGAAGAAGAAGAAGAAGAAGAAGAAGAAGAAGAAGAAGAAGAAGAAGAAGAAGAAGAAGAAGAAGAAGAAGAAGAAGAAGAAGAAGAAGAATTCCATTGAAGTGTAAGGAATTCCCCTCTTGTTTCTTCCCTACAAACTTCATCCTTCTAGAATTACCTTCCAGGACTTCCGGGGACTGCATTAAGCCCTGGCTCCATCAGTAAAGTAGGCGGTGATGAGAAGCAGGGGCCCTGAACCCGGAGGTCTGTCTGGACGGCTCGCTTTCCCCACCGAAGCACAGGCTGCCGGGTGATGAGTAAAAACACACCTCCCGGGCCGGAGATTTAGCTCAGTGATTCCGACGCCTACCTCGCAAGCGCAAGGTCCTGAGTTCGATCCCTGGTAACCACATAGAATGCTGGGCGTGGTGACTCACGCCCACCAGCAATCATTACCGCATACCACAGTGCCGGGCGTGGTGGCTCATGCCTGTAATCCCAGCACTTGGGGTGGGGGGGGGGGCAGAGGCAGGAGGATTTCTGAGTTCCAGGCTTGCCTGGGCTACATAGTGAGCTCAGGGCCAGCCTGAACCTCAAAGCGAGACCCTGTCTCAAAAACAAACAAATAACAACAACAACAAAAACCCCAAAAACCACCTTCCTCTGAAGGGTTTGTCTTTAGAATTTCACAATTTGGACTTGTGCTTCATACTGAACTAATAAAAATTTTAATAAAGGCTGCAGAACGCTGTAATGGCTTCCCTCCCAAGTGCTTCGATGTTTTCATTTTGAGCATAAAGTTTTTAACCATACTGCCATCATTTTTAAGAACTAGCATTCCTCCATTTTTGTCCTTTTCTTTAAAGGTAGTTTTCTGTCTTGGTAAACAACCCCACTTGTCCTTTGTCTGTGAAAAGACTAAGTCAAATAGTAACCAAGATAAAAACACAGGAAGTTCTGGGCACATGAAGCTCTAAGTGCCACGATGACATTTAGCTCCAGTCCCCCTTGGCACCAGACACTTAATGGCTTCAAGCGGGTGCGGGCGATTGTGGGTAGTGGTGACGGAGGGAAAGCACGGTCCCTAGAGGGGCATGCATCCGATGGTTCTCAGGGCCAAGAGAACATGTCTTTTTCCAGGCTATTACATCCACTCTGCACTTCAGTCTTCTCATCTGCAGAATGGACCTATTTATGACTACTATTAATAATGCTGAATATTTGTTTAACTGAACTGGATAAAAATAGATGGCTTGAAATCAAATCTCTGGTCTTTTATAAGCTGTTTCAACCAGAGAAAATAACCTCCTTAAACTTTGTTCCTTCTTAGGAATGCTGGGAGTAACTGTATATGAGTCACGTATTTTTAATGAATGAAATGAAATGATTTGCAAAAACTGTCCCGTCCTATGTTTGGGGCGAATTTTCAGTGTATCATGACTGGCGTCAGAGAATGCTGATGCTTTAAGCAACATCTCCAGTAAAAGAGGGTAGAGGAGGCTGGGCTGCGGAGGACAGGAGTCAGGTCCACATCACAGCTTTCTCTGTACTGATCGCGAAGTTGGGCCCAAGGAGGGTCTGGCAATCACGTCGAGGGTGCACGTGACTAGGTAGCACAGTTCAAATGGTGATGCCCACTGCACGTCTGGGATGAAACTGTGTCCAGACCCCTCGTCTCTCAGAGTCCCTTCCCCTCCCCCGTTAGTACACGCTCACTGAGTGCTTTCGCATTGAGGGGAGAAGGTGCTGTGGACAGTAGCTCATGTGATGGCCGCGGTGGTCTGAGGAAGGCTTGTTGTGGTGACTCTGGAGAGCTAGAGTAGCTTCCGAAAGGCTGGTCGGCTTCTGCCTTCCCTGTACCACGTGGAAGCGGGAAGGAAAGCGCATTAGCTGCACCTTTCATGTTTTCAGTCGCAGAATGCAGGACTTTCCAGACCGGCTGAGGGAAAGATCCATTCCTGCATCCGTCACCAACCAGCACAGGGTCCCACCGCACCTGGCTGGTCTGTGCTGGGGTCCAGTTCAGCCCTGTCCTGGGGGAATACTACCCCCAGAGAAAGGAGGACAGAGAAGCAGCAAAATTTAGTGATGATAAGTTTTTTGGTTTTTTTTTTGGGGGGGTGCTGGGGATCAAAGTCAGGACCTTGTGCTTACAAGGCAGGTGGAATGCCACTGAGCTCCCCCACCCCCCCCCACAGATGATGAAGTTTTAATTACAAAAGAAGAAAGGAAAACCTGGAGAAATACAAATCTCATACAGCTGCCCTGTGTTTTCTATATAAATATTGGCACCACAGAAAGAATGAACAGGACCCACCTGTTGGTACGTTTGGATCTCACCACAGCTGCTCGCCAGCTGTGTATGTGCTGATGTGTTTTTCTCCTGAGCTTTTGTTTCTTCACCTGTAGAATACCTTCAGGCCTACACCAGAAGTATGAGGAAGGTTAGATACTTTGTTCTCCTAAGGGCCTAAATAGGAACTACAAGGAAGTTTGTTTCATGTTGCATATTTGGGAATTCAGTTTAGATTTTGCAATTTTAGGTGACTCTGGATGCATGCTATGGTTTGGATATGGTTCATTAAAGATTTAATTCCCATTGTGAGACATTAGTAGGGTGAAAACTTAATGCGACCATGGTATTTGGAGGTGGGGCTATTGGGAAGTGATTAGGACTAGATAAGGTTATAGAGGTGCCTGGAAGTAAATTCTGCTGATTTTGTAAGAGGGAGAGAGACTCACCTCCATCTCTGGCTGTGTGACGCCTGGGCTCCCTCACCATGGCTCTGCCGCCAGTGAGGCCATCGTGAGATGTGAGCTCTGGAACATCCAGAACCATGAGCTAAAATGAGCCTCTTTTTTTGAGTTACTTCATCGTAGGGACTAAAAGTTGACTAAGACAATACAGCTATACACATTGGATTTTTACAATACTAAACACATTGCTTCTCTACCACAAATCCAAAGTAGCTTTTCCAGTTGAGCTTGGACTAGATCCATTTTATTGAGATGCAACACTTTTCATTGTTCTGTGTGCCTTTCAGGCCTAGTTAAATACACACTATTGGCACAATGTCTGGATATTACAAAGGCTCTCTCAACCCCATACGTATATGACTTCCTTGGTCAGTTGGTTAACATGGGGATTCATGCTAGGCCCAGCCCTCAGCATCCATGATTCAGCTTTTGCTAAGCAAGGCCCAGGATGTACGTCTGGCTCCACCTCCTGATGCAGTTGTTGCCGGTGGTTCGTGATTTTTTTCTTTTTTTAGACAAGGTCTTGCTTTGTAGTTCAGGCTGGCCCTGAGCTCACTTTGTAGCCCAGGCAAGCCTTGAACTCAGCAATCTTCCTGCCTCTGCCTCCCCAGTGCTGGAATTACAGGCATGAGCCACCACGCCCGGCACTGTGGTGTGTGGTACTGATTGGTGGAGGGTGTGAGTCATGACGCCTGGTATTGTATATGGCTACCAGAGATTGAATTTAGGACTTTGTGCTTGCAAGGCAGATACTGGAACCACTGAACTAAATCCTTGGCCTTCATGACTCATGGGAGAAGAGAGTACAGAGGTCTCTGCAATGAAGCATTCTGTATCTTGGCTGGGCTGGCCAGCTGTGACTCTAGACTCTCAGTAACAATGCACAGAAGTAAACACATACAGGTGTATACATGCACACCACAGTCTAGACCACGAAGGTATTGTGAAAACAATCTCAACATGCAGTATTACTACCCCAGAGTTTGCATTTCTGATTTTCTTAACATACCAGTGAAAAACTCAAGATAGTCTTTCTTAAATGAACCAACAAATGAGCCAACTGCTGGCTTGGTCAAGCTGGCTTTATGAGATTTCTGTGATGTTTCTTGGTCAGGCATAGAATTTTACAACTTGGGCCTAAAAATAGAATGCTTTCAATTTTCCATGTGCAGGCATTCCATCACTTTTAGTTAAGTGGATGGATTAAGTGTGCTATTTAAGTACACTGGGGAAAGCAAATGCTCCTAAAAGTGGATCACTTTCTTGACTGAAATAGACTTTTGTTCTTGAAACCTCTGCTAGACGCTCTTCTCTATCAATAATTTAAATGTAACTAACAAGGTTCAGAGATATTGGCTTTCTGCCTATGGCAGCTGTCATTTTCAAAAGAATCTCAGCTTGTACACAATTAACCTGTGAGTGATTATGCAGAAAGTAGTCAGAGATGGATATTTGATTACATCAAGGGATCACTGTAAATATTTTTAGACATAAGGGTATTCTGGCAAGGCCTAAGAATAGAATTCCAGTCTTTGAAAGACACAAGCACTATATAAGTTTGCAGTGAGGTGGGATTTGTCAGAGTAACAGCGAGACAAAGTAGAGAGAATGTAGAGAGAACAAAATTGGCCATAGGCTGTTCATTGTGGATGCTGAATAAGGGGTATATGGAGGGTTCATTATGCCATTTATCTGCTTTTCTATCCTATTTGAAATGTTTCATATGAAAATGTTAAAGAAAAAGGGAGTCAAAAGTAGAAGCAGTCTTCGGGCAGTACATAACATGAAACCCAGTCTTTGGATTGTGCTTATCTGAAATGTAGCTAAGCCAGTATGAACTGCACATTTTCATGCAAGGAGTAAAGCACTCCTAAGTTCATTACTGAAGAAGCATGGAGGCCCTTTAGAGGTCTCAGATGGCATAACATTACACTCCTCTGAACTCGATAAACCCTGGTCCCCTTTGACTTTTGGCTTTATGTCCAAAGTCTTTTATTGATATGCACCTTGCTGGCAGGCCCTTTGTTCTGAGTAAACTTGGAAACGAGCAGATGAATATTTTAGAGGACATTATTGCTCACCCATTTCTTACCTTCTTGTTTTATTCCTCAAGACTTTAAATGTTCTATCAGAATGGATAATATGTGTATTTTAAAATCTCACTTTATTTACAGAAGTGGACCTTCTCAAATCCTTCCTTTTAGGTTCTTTCCCTGCGTGCAACAGGAGGGGACAGGCAGGCTGCACAGGGTCCCCGGCCCAGCTGCTGCAGGGTACTCAGAAAGAGACTTGAACCCAACCGTGGTGCACAGGATCCTGACTGCACACACTCACCAACCCTTCACAACAACCCTCTTATCTTCTAAAAACATGGTTCCTCTATCCTTATATTTCTGAGCAGTAAATGGTGCTTGCTAATGGCTGACCCTTGAGTAATTTGGAAACTGCACAAAACTTTGGAAGACGAAACAGCCAATCACTCTCTCTCTCTCTCTCATGCACACACACAACAGTGTGTACTCATGTGTAATATAGTTCTGTAGTTTTCTATAGGCCACTCAATAGATGCAATATTTTTCTGTCAGGTTATCACTGTCTGGTACTGTATATTAAAAATAACAATAACTGGCTGGAGATTTAGCTCAGTGGTTCTGCAAATGCAAGGTCTGGAGTTTGATCCCTGGTACTGCATTCCACAATGGTGGGCATAGTGACTAGCATCTGTAATCCCAGCACTCAGGAAGCAGAGACAGGAGGATTGCTGTGAGTTTGAGTGGGCTCAGGGCTGGAGATTTAGCTCAGTGGTTCCGGCGCCTGCCTTGCAAGTGCAAGGTCCTGAGTTCAATCCCCGGTAACCATATACAATGCTGGACATGGTGGCTCACACCCACCAGCAATCAATACCACATACCACAGTGCCAGGTGTGGTGGCTCACGCCTGTAATCCCAGCACTCGGGAGGCAGAGACAGGAGGATTGCTGAGTTCAAGGCTTGCCTGGGCTACATAGTGAGCTCAGAGCCAGCCTGAACTACAATGTGAGACCCTATCTCAAAAACAACAACAACAACAACAAAAAAAAGAGTGAGCTCAGGGTTAGCCTGAACTACAAAGTGAGACCTTGTCTCAAAATAAACATGCAAATAAAAAAACCCCAAAAACTACCATTTGCTAAGTGCCTCCGTCACATGAAGTACTTTTTCTCTTCAAACTGGACTTGACAGTTTGGAATTATTAGCTTTGATTTTAGATAAGCTGATCAAAGTTAAAGAAGGTAAGCTCAGTCACATGTAGAAGTTGAACTGAAACCTGCACTGAGTACCCAACCTCCCTCCTTCTAAATCTCCCTCCTTCCCTGTGTCTGCTGAGGTCTGTCTGCAACACACCCATGGGGCTGGGAGGAGAGACACCTTGATCTAGGATGGGAGGATGTTGGATTCTGGGTTTTTTGGTTACCAATAAAAAAGGGGCAGAAGAAAAGGGTTTGATAATATGCACGCTTACTGTTGATGGAAATGATGTACTTCCCAATTAGACTTGACATTCATGTAGTTAAGAGTAAGTAGTTCCCCGAGCCCACTCTGCATTGCCTACCTGGAAGGCTCAGTGGTCCTCTAATTCTCTGGACCTCTAGGAGGGTGGCACCCTCTGAGTGCTGGTGGTGGTGGGGGTCTTGCAGAAAGTTGGCGATGCCCAGAGGTCTAACTGATCCCATTTAACATCCAGAGGCAACTTGAGGATTTGTCCAGAGCTCTGTCATCAGAGGTCAGACGCCCACTGGGCAGAGGCAGAATGGCCCCAGATCAGTCTTTGAATGAGAGGAGTCACTTTACACATGCAAAACTTCCCACTCTCAATGAACCTGTTATGAAGGAAACTGGCTGTTTTTGTGTAAGTAGCTAAGAGACAGGGGAGATTGTTCCTTTGTACCCAGTCTAGAAGACAGCTATCCAGGTCACAACTGAGATTTCTTCTGAATCACACTGTGCATAGCAGCTTTTATATACATACAGCTTTTAATATGTATGAAAATCTAAACATTTATAAAAGTGAAGCTTGTCTGTGGGTACTCATCCATTAGGGATGGTAAATTCGGTCAAATTGGGAAGACCAGCAATGATATATATATATATATATTTTTAATTGAATTCTTTATTGGTACAATTTATATACATCTCAAAATCACATATAACATTGGGAAATTTGTACCAGTATATGCCACAAGTTAATTCTCATTTTTACCCATATCCCTACCCACTCCCCCCTCCTCCCCCCTTATACATGCTCTTTTATTTTCTTTCTGTATCATATTTTATATATATATATTTTTGGACACAAGGTCTCACTTTGTAGTTCAGGCTGGCCCTGAGCTTACTATGTAGCCCAGGCAAGCCTTGAATTCAGCAATCCTCCTGCCTCTGCCCCCCAAGTGTTGAGATTACAAGAGTGAGCCACCAGTAAACATCTTTGCATAAAACAATAGATACCAGCATGTGGCAGCCATGGAGAAACAGAAAAGCACAAATACACGGCAGAAACTAGGTGGCAGACTTGCCTGGGGGAAGGCGGTTGGAGCAGGTCTAATACCGGAACTTCTCTTCCCGGACAGGCCATTTTGCTCTCCGCTTTCTGCTTAGACTCACACTTCGGTGACGTGGAGAAGAGTGTGGATCACATGCGCAGGCGCTTGCAAGCTCTCCTGGAATGGATAAATGGGTTCCAGAGAGGTGGTTTTCCGGAGGAGCAAAGGAACCTGATCCCCGGTGGTGGTGGTGGTGGTGTGGGGGGGCGGGGTGTAGCGGCCTTTCTGGAGGGGACTAGATTGCTGAACCTTCTTTTGCAGACATAATGAGGGCACCTCTCAGAATTTTTAACCTGGAAATCAGTTTATCCTTGCTCACACTTCCAGCGTATTCAAATCTTCACCCTGGGTAGAATTTCTTTTCTTTTTTTTTCCAGCCAAGCTGGTACTTGCTCAGCCTTCCCCGCTTCTGAGTATTATAATCTAATAAACCTTATCTCTATTTACTTTGGAATTGAAGTCCAATTAGCTGCATTTGGAGAAGATTAATTTAACCGCTCTGCCCTTGGAGGCGGTGGGTGCCAAGCTTCTGTTCATCTGTGATTTGGTCTCACTTGTTCTCCCACATCCGGCCCGTGCTGTTTACATTTCATCACTTTCTCAGAACGACCGACGTAGCGCAGATTTCAGCGACACAGCGTGCACGACGGTGCTGTGGAGAGTTTGGGGGGGATGGTGCGTCAGAATCTGAGACCTGGCCTGGAGGAGTCTAGGCCGGAGGCCCGGGCGAGCGCTGCCGTCTCTGCCTTGCGCCGAACTCGACAGCCGCCGGGTCATTTCGCCATTGCTGTGATCTCGCCCTCAGCTCCTTTCCAGTTCAGCATTCCCAGTTTGGGAGGCTACGCATTCTTTAAAGTGCCACGAGTGACGGTCAAGAGCTGAAAGATGGTGGCGGAGTGTACGGCCTTTCAAAATCATAGATATACAAGTTCATTCCAGAAAGGGAGGAAGAATATAAGGGGAGGAGCCCGGACAGGTGAGGAATGGGGAGCAGCAGACGGAGGGAAGGGATCCTCAGCGGGGATGCGGGGTCCCAGCCACTCCCAGCCACTGACTGACCAGCGGAGGAGATGGGCGAGCCGACAGGCAGCAGCAGCGTTCGGCGCTTTGGTCCTAAGAATCATGCTGTTTGGAGGCCGGATACCCCTCCCCCACATGCATACACACAGAAAGTGAAAGACTCTCACTCTTCTGTGTCTTGTCTTAGATCTAAATGTGATCTAGAGAGAACATTAAGTAAGCATCGGATACCTCAGAATAGATCCATAAATTCTTTCAGGAAGGTATCAGTCATTGATTTATTTTTTTAAAAATACATTTTTCATTATCATTTAGTATAACTATTGAATGAAATTTCAGGTCCCAATCATGTGTAGTAACTTAATAATTATAGTTTTTCTATATGAGATCTTTTAAAATTTAGGGTTTCAGGCTGGAGATTTAACTCAGTGCTTCCGGCGCCTGCCTAGCAAGTGCAAGATCCCTGGTTCAGTCTCCGGTAACCACATACAACAATACCAGGCTTGATGACTCATGCCCACTAGCCATCAGTACCACACACCACAATGCTGAGCTTGGTGGCTCACCCCTGTAATCCCAGCACTTGGGAGCCTGAGGTAGGAGGATTGCCATGAGTTTGAGGCTTACCTAGGCTATATAGTGAGCTCAGGGCCAGCCTGAACTACAAAGGAAGACCCTGTGTTGAAAAAAAAATTAGGGTTTCAACTTACACCCAAATTCCTTACAGTATCTCACTGATCAGCAGTATCTAAAATGCTGGGGAAATCATAGCTCTGATACTCTATTTTATCAGGGACATCTAAAATGCTTTCTGCATGCCCTACGAACCACATACCATGCATGGACAGGCAGAAGGCCACAGGTGTGGCCAGATGACAGTGTGGTAGTAGCAGAAGTCAGAATTCAGTCTTCTGAGTGTTGGTCTGGGTGCTGCCAGAGCCCCCACAGCTGGCCAGCTGCCTTTGGCTTCTGTCAGGGCTGCCGCTGTGTGGAGCGGCTGCCTTGGGCTCCCTCTGAGGTCACAGGGAGTAGTCACGGTTTCTGTGCACCCGAGGGCACACCTGAAGATCGCACTGCATCGGTTCTCTGAACACATCGGCTCCTGGCATAGTAGCTGTCTGCATTTTCTTCACATGCTTCTTCCCATTTGGAAAATAATCTCACTATGAAAAAGAAACATTTTTTCTTAATACTTCCTCAAACTTTCACTTGCAGGTTGGGATTAAAGGGATTGCTACTGCAGCTCTGACACGGAGAGGTATGTTATAGATCTAAGAAAGGCTTAGATTCTGACTCCTCCGAGACCATAGCCAGAGGCACCGTACTGTGCTTGGGTTTTAGGGAGGACAAGCTTAATTCTGAGAAGGCAAGACACTTATTCATACTATCCCGTAGAATCCCCTGTGGCAGATTCTTTTCAAAGGTGACTAACAGTTCCTTCCCCAGCTTGTTCTCAGTGGGATGACCATTGTACCCGTGAACAAGTGGAGCCTATTTCCCACCCTTTAAATAGGGCCTGGCCTTTCAACTTGCTTGGACCACTAGAACAAAAGGGCAACAACCCCATGAATCTTCCAAGGCTGAACCCTAAGAATCTCACCTTTGTTTGCTATAGGCTGTGCAGAACGCAGCACTTCCTGGAGAGTCCCCCAACAAAGCAGTCCACGCTCCTGGAGGGTGCGCACTAGGGAGACACAAGATACCCCAGCTTGTGGCAACTGTTACATATCTTTCAGACCCTGCTGGCTCGCCTGCTGAATATAGCTGCACGAGAGAGTTCACCTGAAGCCAGTGCCACACTGAGAATTATGAACCGTAATAAAACACTGCTGCTTGAAGCCAGTGAGGTTGGGGATGATTTGTTATGTGACATGGGCTAACTGCAACAACCTCAGTAAATAACTTCAATATTTAGGCTTTTAAAATAGAGTCATCTTTACTTTGATGGCTGTGGGATATCTGAAGAAAGAGGGAAAACTGAACATGGTATTCAAGAGGAAAAATTCATGCAACAAGGGCACCAAAGCTCTCTGCATTATTCAGGAGAAAACAAATCCAGAGAGTTCTCAAATGTGCTGATATGTTGTATTGTGGATGTTCCATGTACCAGGATTCGTCCTGAGGTAGGTATTTGTGAAGAAGTGTTTCTAAACTATTAGGTCAATGCAGAATTATAATGATGAGTCATGGAACTGTGAGAAATCTCCCTCTTTCAGAGGAAGTAGTGGAACCAGAGAGAGCCAGCCACACCTTGGAGAAAGGCTGGCCACAGGCACCAGGCTGCCTGGGGATTTACTTTACGTGGGGTGTATAGTAGTCGCCAAACACAAATTCCCAGCTCTAAAATATTGTGGGCCCACGCCTGGGTACTAAGCTAGTGAGACAAAGGGTAATACAATATGTGGTCAACTTGAGGATTGTTTCCATTTCCTTTTTATGGGATTCTCCATCTAATGTTTTTTCTTTTATTAAATTTAATATTTCCTGTGTAAGGATGTGGCTGAAAGAAAAATTATTGAATATTTATTGTTATAAATCTCTGGAGTAAGTTCCTTAGTATTGGCCCAGTTTAACATACTGATATAAATGTGCTTTTTGTGTGTGAATTCTATAGGAACAACTCTAGCCATGGGGGGGGGCTTTTCTGATTTACTATTTCAGTAAATATTATTCCATGATAAGATAGTGGCTGGAAAATTATATATGTGTGTGATTACATGTAGTAAGTTACTTTTTATGTGCTTTCTCTGTCAACACATACAACTTATTTTTGGAGGAAAAGGAGATGAAAGAAAAATGTCTACTAAGTGTCTCTCACATGCTGGACATTTTCTTTCTGTTACTTGATTGAACCTAAACAGTGACTCATTGCTGACAAGACTGAGGCTCAGAAAGGAGCTATAGTTGCCTAGTGGAAAAGCCAGGATTTAGTCTCAGGTCTGTCGTCCAAACTCTTTCCACTCTACCATGATACCGGGTAGAGGCTGCTGGACTCCAGCCTCTATCTCAGTCTTCATGAGGACACATGGAAAGACTTTCCTAAATAGCCGTTTCCAATTTTAGAGATTCTTATTATTTCTAGAAAGGTTTTTCATCTACTATTGGGAATTGGGTAGAAAGGTCAGGAGTTGGGTGGGATATAGCTGATTTTTCATTATACAAATAGCAAGAATATGTTCATATCTTTAAAATAGTGATGATGATGGGCTGGGGATTTAGCTCAAGTGGTACCATGCCAACCTTGGACACACAAGGGCCCGAGGTTGATCCCCGGTACTAAAAAAAAAGTGATAATGTTTAAAAATATCAGTGGCAGCTATAGAATAGAACAAATCTAAATGGTTCTTTGGAAACTATTTCATATTTTCTTGAAGTTTCCATCCACATTGCTGTATCATGCCTAAGCTGTGAATTTATCTTGATTAAATGTGGTAGAAGGCTGCCTAGAAGTTCCTTATACCACTCTCTATACTTATGTGTACATTAGGAATTTTCTGGAAAGTGTTACTAATATTTTAAATTTAGTGTTTGCATTATATTGTGAAAATGTCATCTTTAATGTTATCCATCCATCCGGAAGAAGGTGTCCCATAGTCGAAAAAACTCATCACCCTTGAAAATGTAAGATGTCTATTTTTTTTAGTCAACATGCCCCTGCCCTCTTCGTGTCAGCCTTGTTTGCTTTCTACACTGCCAAAAGAAAAGTCTTCATGAAGATAGTTAGATCATTTTTTAGTTGATTGGCTGTTTTTCTACTTAGTGTTGGTCTCTCAAGTTGTGGCTAGGTTTTGCTAAAGGAAATGGCCACCCCTTATACAAAAAATGTGTTTTTAAACATCTGTCATAAAATTTCTGCCTTGACTTCTGAATATAAAACTCTCATTTTCAAAGTACACACCTTCCAAATCAGTAGGCTGAAGAGTGACTGTTTCTGACATCATTTACACAAATCCACAATATAGCCATTGGACCAAAGCCCAGGCTACACAGTAGAAAACTAACAGCAACACAGAGCCTGACGTCGCCAGTCCCTGGTGATAAATTGCCTATGTTCTAGGAATCTGGATTCCAGATATTTTCTTATTTGCATATTTACACATGAGTCGCTGCACTTCCTGTCACCTTTGGATCCGAAGCTCCATTCAAATCCTTTTCTGCAATAACTTTAGCACCTTTCATATAAACAACAGATGGTTTGTTTTCAAAAGGCAATGTGAATTTTGAAGTAAAAATTTTTAATTTTCCATATAGTCTTTCAAAGTGGCTTTAAAGTGTGAGAAATTCATGTAGGCTTCTATCTGCTTACATGCCTGGTTAGATGTCTGATATGCTGGATGATTCTTTTTTTTTTAAATCGAATTCTTTATTGGTACATTTTATATACATCTCACAATCACACATAACATTGGGGAATTTGTACCAGTATATGACACAAGTTAATTCTCATTTTTACACACATCCCTACACGTCCACACCTCCCCACCCCCTATATACATGCTCTTTTATTTTCTTTCTGAATCATATTTATTCCTTCCCCTCTTTACATCCCCACACCAAATTCCCTTTGGAAATTTCCCATTCTACAAAAACTGTCATATTTTCTAGAGTTCATTTACATCTACAGGAGCTCATATCAAAGAGAAGATCCAGTATTTGCCTATCTGTGATCTATTTATTTCACTTATTAGTGTGTCCTCCAGGTGTATCCATTTGCACATAAATGAATCAATCTTGCCATTCTTTATGGCAGAATAATACTCCATTTTATTAAAAAAACCACATCTTCTTTATCCAGTCTCCAGTTGATGGGCATTTGGGTTGTTTCCAAGATTGAGCTATCATGAACTGAGCCGCTATGAACAAGGGTGTACATCTGTCTTTCCAATATGATTTTTTAATTCTTTTGGGTATATTCCTAGCAGGGGGATAGCAGGGTCAAATGGGACCACTAGTTCTAGTTTTCTGAGAAATCTCCACATGGATCTCCACAATGGTTGCACAAGTCTGCAATCCCACCAAGAATGGATAAGGGTTCCTTTCTCCCCACAGCCATGCCAGCATTTATTGTTGGTTGATTTTGTGATAGTGGTCATTCTTTGTGGAGTGAGATGAAATCTCAGTGTTGTTTTCATTTGCATCTCTCAAATGACCAGTGATGTGGAACATTTCTTCATATGCTTCTTGGCTGCCTTGACTTCTGCCTCTGAGAAGTGTTTGTTCATTTCAGATGCCCATTTTTGAGTTGGGTCTTTAAACCTGGGGAGGCTGATCTGTTTGAGTTCTTTACATATTATAGATAATAGCCTTTTGTCTGACAAATAGCTAGTGAAGATTTTTCCCATGTTGTTGGTGGTCTTTTGGCAGTGCCAGTGACTTCTTTTGCTGTGCAGAAACTTTTCAGTAGGATGAGATCCCATTTGTTGATTCTTTCTGCTAGTTCTTGTGCTGTAGAAGTTTTATTCATAAAGTCTCTGCCTAAGCCAATGTCTCCAAGAGTTTTACCTAACCTGTTTTCCAGCAGGCTTATTGTTTCTGTTTTAATGTTTAAGTCTTGACTCCATTGTGAATTTAGTTTTGTACACAGTGAAAGAGATAGGTCTAGCTTTAGTTTTTGGCAGGTTAAAGCCCAGTTTTTCCAGCACCATTTGTTAAAGGGATGATTCTTTTTGTGAACTGACTTGCTTTCCAAGCAAGCTGAGAGAACTGCTTCACATCCCTAAGCCCAGTTTAGCATGATCTGAGTGTTTCCTGTCTTGACCTCTTAAACGTGTCCTGCTGGTTGCCCCATTGGAAGTTCTTCAGTGTGTTTGTCCTGCTGTCTGCCTGGTTACTACCACGGAAGGGCTCAACTTCTGGTTTCCAGAGCTGCTGTCTCTGTACACTGATCAATCATAAGGTAAAGATTTGATCCAGAAAAATATGATTGTTTGCAGGTCTTAGTTATCATCCTCTACCTACAGAATTTTGGAACTAAACAGAATTTCTTATCATATGAAATTCATATTTATCTAATTTATGTATAATGGTGTCATTATTATCCATGTTTTCTGTACTCTAGTATTAAATTGGGTTTTCAAAGGTTATTAATAGGAGATGAGACCTGTAATTAGGTGACACTACCAAAAGGTGCCAATTGTGTTCTAATCACTGCATAGTGCACTCTACTCTTACAGAGGTGATATTCTGCCTGTGACAGATGTTTCCTCCTCATTTACCATTGTGTTATTCTGTTAATTTTTCCAAAAAACTCAAAATAGAACCATTTAATAATATAGAGCTAATAAGCACTGAATTTAAATTATAAATGTAAAGAAAACTTTTTTTAAAAAGTCTGTGTATAGATAATGCCTGTAATATAGTTACAACAATATTGTTGTTCCCTAAAATTTAATCTATGCTTGTCTGAGCTAAACTGTGTGCTGCTTCTAACTCATTTTAATGAATCACTTAGTTTTGGCTCTACTAAGAATTGAATCCTAAGCCTTCTAGCTGAGCTATATACCCCGCCATGTCTGTTTCTCTGTCTGTCTGTCTGTATGCATGTATGCATGTTTTATTTTAAGTAAGGGTCTCACTAAGTTGCTGAGTTGCCCAAGCTATATTCGCACTTGCCTGCCTCAGCCTCTTAGAGTGCTGGGATTATAGGCATGAGCCACTATACCCAGCCCCAGGTGATACTGGCATGAACTCAACACCTGACCAGCTGCACATGTGCAGATCTCATCAGACTGGCTTTCCCTGCTTTCTCACAGGGTCTAATTAAGTGTTTACTTAAGAATCTTCATGCTTCACATCTACTTTCACAATTGGCAGCTCAGGGTCCCCTTCACTACTGAGTTCTTTTCCTCTGTGAAGTTGCAGGTTGTAAGCAGCCTGGTTCAGCTCTGGTTGTAACTTGAAGCATGACACTTCCCCACAAATGCCTGGGGCGAGGCAGTGCTGCCTCATGGACTGGGGGACCCAGGGCCTGGAGAGCAGGAGCCACACCTGGCCAGCTACCTGGGGACCGAGCACGGGGACCCCTGGGTTCTGGCTGCACACCAGACTGGGAGGCCCAGGCAGGGCAACCTCAATGGCTTCCACAGTGAGGGCCGCAGTCAGGGCCTCTCCAAGAGGCCTCACCAACTGGACCTGGCACTTGGGCAGCTCTACGCGGCCTTACACCTGGTCAGGAGACCACGCTGTGTCCACGAGAGCGTCGGTCCTCTCCAGAACCGAGACGGAGGAGGCTGGTGAAACAGGGCGCTGAACTCTGCGCTCTCCAGGCCCCTCCGAGGCTCGGCACGCACAGAACCCGCGGGCGCGATGCGTCCTTTCCTCATAAACTGAGGAGGCCGCATGGATAATCCTTCAGTCTTCTCGAGGTCTCCTTTCCAAAGTCTCTAAGAGGAAAATGTCCCTGTCCCAGAGGCGGCGTCTCCCAATGTTACTTTAATGTAAATAGAGCCCTTCCCTTACATCTCCACCTGCACCTGCCCCTGCCCCAGCACAGGAGGTTCTGGAACAATGTGATGTTTCCGTCTGAAATTTCTTTAAAAGGGGATGGGGTTCTTTGTATCTGTTGACTGAGCCCATGTTGCAGTGGCGAAGTTTTTGACAGACTTCTGAGATAAATATAGGTACCTGGCGCGCAGGAGCCTGCGGATCTAAACAATGAAACAATGAGACGAATGCATTCCTCATCACTACCATTTCTCAGAGGTGCCCACAGCAGTGACGATGCTTTGAGTTTAGATTATTTACACAGAAAAATGCTCCATAAGAACAAACCAAAATGAAAGCCACCTCTTTTATTTTTACACAGCTGATGAGCTGAGTTATAATGTGTCCATTTACTTGTTTAAAATTTAGACCCGGGTTGACCAGGCCTGGAAACAGTTCCAGAGCCTGTCGTTGGCATGGGTTTCGGTGCTGAATGGCTCTCCAGCCCTTTCCTCATAGCTCGGTGTGCTTTCGCTGTCTCCCCCTCTCCCTGCTGAAGCCACGAGTTCAGTTCTCCTGTGCTCCAGCCGCTTCCGTCCCACCCCAAATTCTGATTTCAGGCCAGAGGAACTCAGAAATTCTCAAGTGACTCCAAAAGTTCTGACTTTGATCTGATTCTCCTATTTGAGTTGAAATATTTTCTCCTTTACCTGCTTTGTACGTACATTAACAACTTTAAAGGGTAAACACTGCGCGATTATCTAGTACGTTGTCTATTTTTAGGAGTCTGAGCCAGTCTGGGGAGGCTGCTGATGGAGCTCTGCCCCAGTGTTCTGCCCAGGAGGGAAGGGGACATGTTGGAACAAGCTACAGCTTTGTGCTCAAAAGATTTAGTAAAATAAATGCTGTTCAGAATACATATGTGGGAAGTGGAAATGATTTATTTATAATCAGCCATCTTTTTCTAGTGATTACTATTAATAACATAAAGTAGCATGGTTAAGTAACACTTTAGATCCAGATAAAATGGAGCTTTTTAAATTTTTTTTTTTTTTTGAGACAGGGTCTCGCTTAGTAGTTCAGGCTGGCTCTGAGCTCACTATGTAGCCCAGGCAAGCCTCGAACTCAGCAATCCTCCTGCCTCTGCCTCCTGAGTGCTAGGATGACAGGCGTGAGCCACCACACCCGGCAAGCGGGCTTTTTTGTTTTATTATGCCATTGCCTTCAATGCCCAAGTCAGCAGTATATGAGGAAAGTAAAATCTGTACAAGAGCAACTGAGTGGTTCCCTCCATCCTGCTGTTAAGATCAGACTTCGACTCTGGATCTTTTTTTCATGTGTGTGTGAAATAGGGTCTTGCTTTGTAGTTCAGGCTGGCCCTGAGCTCACTAGCCCACGCAAGCCTCAAACTCAGCAATCCTTCTGTCTCTGCCTCTCCAGTGCTGGGATTACAGGTGTGAGCCACCACGCCCGGGACTGTGGTATGTGGTACTGATTGCTGGTGGGTGTGAATCACCACGCCCAGCATTGTATGTGGTTACTGGGGATTGAACTCAGGACCTTGTGCTTGCGAGGCAGGTGCCAGAACTGCTGAGCTAAATCTCCAGTCCACAGATCTTTTTTTTAAACACAGCAGGATTTATCTGTGCTGAGACTGAGCCCAGGGACTCTGCCCTGTGGGGCTGGCACTGGTTTCTATGGATGGTAGCCTCCCTCTCTTCACCATGGCACCTTCTCATCCTCCTGAAACCACAGTGTCCTTGCCCTGTGTCTGGGTCTTCTTTCAAAAGCCTGTTTTTACATTGCATCTCAGATACCCCTCCGTGCTGTCCTGAACCCCTCTCATTTCTCTGTTGTCTATAATATGCAACTCAACTTGCATGACCTTCCCACTCCCGCCATATTGCCAGCATTTACCAGGCATCTGAGGTCCCGACACTGTCAGTGGCCACTCCAGTGATTTATCAGCTAGCTCATTCCTCCTTCCTGGGAATCTTGAAGGCTTCCTTTGTGTTCCGTCTCAGAGGCTGACTCCTGGGCTAAGCCTTTTGTCAGGCCCTCCACTCTTACTGCTTCATTTGACTCTTCAATGACTACATCTCATCCTTTATTATTTTTTCCAGGCCATCACCAGGTAAACCATGTACTTTACAGTCCAGTAGGGTGATCTTTTGCAAGTGCAAACTGTAATAGTTACACCAGGTTGGTTGTGGGCAGACACACTCAATGCCATAGGCTCCCTCACCATCCTCCTTTCCCATCCTAGCTGCTGGGCCTTCTGAGCTGCTTTCTTTCCAGTCCCCTTAATGCTCTTGGACTCTTCTCCTCCATGAGACACCAGAGCTCCAAACTGGAACTACAAAACCATTTGCCTTTTCCTGCCCTGGAAGCTGAAGATCGGCTTATCTAGAATCCCTTACAGAGAGTCACCCTCCTGCAGTCTTCGTGCCTTCACCACCTCCTTCTCCTTTTCCTCTCAAAAATAATCCCGCTTTTTTACTGCTCTTCGAAGGTATCATTCTACTCAGCCATGACTGCTCTCCCAGAAAAAGAGCTAGAATCCTTGCACCGAGAGCATGAAACTCCTTTGTCTTTCCATCTTCATTTCCTCACATGGCTGTTCCTGGCTGCTTAAGTCTGAAGAGTGAACACTGGTCCTGCTCGGCCACCTGTGGGTTAGCTGCCCTCTCCTATATGCACATGGAGCCCTGCACCTGGTCACTCACCTGCCCCCAGGGCACGGGCTCCTGATGAGGTCTCAGATCCGAGCTGAGAACTCAGGACAGAAGGACTAACTTCCTCCCCTCAGTAGCCCGAGGGCTGGCAAGAGTTTTCCTTTAGGACTGAGTGTGGGAAGACAGTCAGCATTCCTGGTGTTCTCTCCTGGTGGTCTCACTTATATAGGGGAAGAAAAACAGGTTTCAGAGCACTTTATATCCTCAGCTAGTTGAACTGAACATAGGTTACCTGCTTTCCCTTGTCGGCAAAGTCAACAAATGAAACAGTTGTTTGTCTAGGGAATTGAATTCACAGACTTCTTGAGTTTAAAGTTTATTTTTAATACTCTCATGGGGAAATGCATTTTAGCTGATCTGGTTGAACATTTTTCAAGAGTAAATGATAAATTAAAACATTACACAGGCCCTGAAATTTAAATTTTTTTTTTTTTTGAGACAGGGTCTCGCTTTGTAGTTCAGGCTGGCCCTGAGCTCACTATGGAGCCCAGGCAAGCCTGGAACTCAGCAGTCCTCATCTCTGCCTCCCTAGTGCTGCGATTACAGGCGTGAGCCACCACGCCCCGCATTGTATGTGGTTACCGGGATTGAACTCAGGGCCTTGTGCTTGGGAGGCAGGCGCAGAAACCACTGAGCTAAATCTCTGGCCCGAAATTTTAATTTTTTATTATGCTTTGATATAAAGTCTTAATTTCTGCTTAGTAGGTGGGTCCATTACTGTCAGGTCTTTGTCTTGAATAATGTGAGGGAACTGTTTGTGGGTCAAAAATAGAGATTTTAAAAGAAATAATCTGGTTTTAGTTTTTTATTTATTTTAAATTTAATGTAATACAAGTACATATTAATAAAGAAAATATAAAAGCTATTCTATGGGAAATAATATTTCATGACAAAAATAATTAGAGAGCAACAATGGGAAGTATACTGTGTATCATGATCTTAAAAGAATATATTTTCACTTGCTAATCTATCTTTCAAATCATTTCCTTTACACTTTCAGTTTCTCATACCAGAGAGACAGTTCAATATTTACATGTGTGTCTGATTTATTTCACTTAAGAGTATAGTTTCAAGGTGCATCCATTTATCTAGAGATGTCTCAAGTTTATCTCTTTTATGGGTGAATAGTACTCCATTGTATTTTTTAAAAATCGCATCTTTTTATCCATTCCTCTGTTGATGGGCACTGGGGCTGTTTCCAAGTTTTAGCTATTACAAACTTTGCCACTATAAATATAGGTGTGCATATATTGCTTTGGTGTGATGCTTTTAGAATAGCTGGGGCAAATGGAACCTCTCATCCTAGATTTTTGAGGGCTTGCCACACTGTTTTCCACAATGACTGCAGAAGTTTAAACTCTCACCAACTGTGCAGAAAGGTTCTTTCCCCCCTCATCTCCGCCAGCATTTGTTGTTGGTTCATTTCTTGATAATATCCATTTTTTCTGGAGTGACACGGAATCTCAGTGTTATTTTAATTTGCATTATCTCTCAGGTGACCAGTGATGTTAAAATTTTTTTCATGTGTTTATTTGCTGTTTTTACTTCTTCCTCTTAAAGTGCATATTTACCTCAGATGGTCATTTTTGAATTGGGTCTTTAAATTTGGGAGCTGCATATTTTCACTTCGTTATATGTTCCAGATATTAGTCCTCTTTTCTGAGGAACCACTGGTTAAAATGTGTTCCCACTCTGTGGTTTCCTTTTCGCTCTGTTAGTGATTTCTTCTGCTGTGCGAAAGCTTTTTAGTGGGATGAAGTCGCCAGTGTTGACTCTTTGTAGTATTTCCTGTGCAGTCTGGGTTTTTTCCATGAAGTCTTTGCCTACTCCTATGTCCTGTAACATTCCACTTATTCTGTCTTCCAGCAGATTTAGTGTTTGTGTCTTAATATTTCGATCTTTCATCCAATTTTTATCTTAGTTTTAGTGCATGGTGAGAGGCATGGGTCTAGTTTTAGTAGAAAGCCAGTTTTCTAGCACCAATTATTAAAGAGACCATCTTTCTTCCAGTGAAGGTATTTGGTCCCTTGGTCAAAGATGAGGTGGCTGAGTGTGTTAAGGGTTGTTTCTGCATCTTCTAGTCTGTCTCACTGATCCTCAGATCTTTTTTGCCAATACCATGCTATTTTAATCAGAATAGCTCTGTAGCATATTTTTAAGTCAGAGATTGTGATCCCCCTGTCTTGCCTTTGCTCCCCAGAATTATTTTTGCTATTCTAGGTTCTCTTCTGATTCCAAATGAATTTTAGGAATGAATTATCTACTTCTGTGAGGTATTCTAATGGAATTTTGATTGGGATCACTTTAAATCTGTATAACAATTTTGGGAGTATGGTGATCTTCCCTGTTTGTTCTTCCTATCCACAAGGAAGGGACACCTTTCCACTTTCTGATATCCTCTCTGATCTCTTTTTCCAAAGAGATACTGTAATTTACAAGGTAAAGATCTTTTACATCCTTCGAGATTGATTCCTGAGTATTTCATTTTCTTCAGTGCTACTGTGAAAGATATTGGTTCTCTAGTTTCTCTCTCAGTGATTTTGTTATTTGTGTACAGGAATGCTATTGATTTTTGAGTGTTCACTTTGTATCCATCTATACTAATGAATTTGGTTATTGAATATAGAAATCTTTGGGGGAGTTTTGGGGATCTTCTATGTAGTGTATCATGTCATCTGCCAATAATGATAATTTTACTTCTTTCTTTCCTATCTTTGTTCATTTTATTTCTTTCTCTTATCTAATTGTTCTGGCTAATATTTCCAGAACTATAATGAACAAGAATGGTGCCAGTGGGCATCTTTGTCATTTTCCTTGTTTTGGAGTGAAAGTGTTCAGCATTTGACCATTTACTATGATGTTGACTGTTGGTTTATCATAGATGGGTTTTATTAGATTGAGGTAAAGACCATCTATTCCAATTTTCTGTAGGGTTTTTATCATGAATGGGTGTTGGACTTTGTCAAATGCCTTTTCTTCATCTATTGAGATGATCATGTGATTATTGTCTTTGGCCATTGATAGAGTGTATTATATTTATTGATCTGCTTGTTCCTGGGATGAATCCTACTTAGTCATGTTTTATTATCTTTTTTGATGATTTTTCTGATTTTGTTTGCCAGTATCTTATTGAGGATTTTGCGTCTATGTTCACAAAGGAGATTGGCCTACAGTTCTCTTTTTTTGGTTGAGTCTTTCTCCGATTTGGGCATCAAAGTAATACTTGCTTCCAGGAATGATTTTGGGAGTATTGCTTCCTTTCCAAATTACTGGAAGAGTTTGAAGAGTATGAGCATTAGATCTTCTTGAAATTTCTTGTAGAATTCAGCAGGATCTGAACTTTTCTTTGTTAGTAAGCTTTTAATTACATTTTCAATTTTGTTGAGTGATACTGGGTTATTTAGAATTTTTATATTTTCATTATTTAGCTTTGGCAATGATTCAGCACCTAGGAATCTGTCCATTTCTTCTGTTTTCTATCTTATTAGGGTATAGGTTCTCAAAATAGGTATTAATGATCTGGATTTCACCCTTTTAATTCCTAATTGCATAAATTCGAGTATTTACTTTTTTTGATCAGGTTGACTAAAAGTTTATCAATTTTATTTAATCTTTCAAAAAACCAACTATTTCATTCATTGCACTGTTTTCCTAGTCTCAGTTGCATTAATTTCTGCTTTGATATTTATAATTTCCTCCCTTATGGGGGTTTTGGGCCTGACTTGCTTTTCTATTACTAGACATCTGAAAAGCCAGGTTAGGTTAGACTGTTCAAACTCATTCTGTTTTCCTAATGTGAGAATTTACTGCTATAAATTTTCCTTTCAAGACAGCCTTCATTGCATTCCATACATTCTGGTATGTTTTCTCAGCACTATCATTTAATTGTATATACTGCTTAACCTCTTATTTAATTTCATTTGTAACCCATTCAGGAGGGTATTATTTAATTTCCACATGTTTATGCAGTTTTTGTGGGGTTTTTGGCCATTGATTTCCAGTTTCATTTTACTATGGTCTGATAATATTTATGAGATAACTTCAACTCCTTTGCATTTTCTTTTTCTTTTTAAATTGAATTCTTTATTGGTACAATTTATATACATCTCACAATCACACATAACGTTGGGGAATTTGTACCAATATATGACACAAGTTAATTCTCATTTTTACCCATATCCCCACCCACCCACACCTCCCCACCCCTATATACATGCTCTTTTATTTTCTTTCTGAATCATATTTATTCCTTCTCCTCATTACATTCCCACACCAAATTTCCTTTGGAAATTTCCCATTCTACAAAAACTGTCATACTTTCTAGAGCTCATTTGCATCTACAGGTGCTCATATCAAAGAGAAGATCCAGTATTTGCCTATCTGTGATCTATTTATTTCACTCATTAGCGTGTCTTCCAGGTATATCCATTTGCATATAAATGAATCAATCTTGTCATTCTTTATGGCAGAATAATACTCCATTTTATAAAAAAAAAACCACATCTTCTTTATTCAGTCTCCAGTTGATGGGCATTTGGGTTGTTTCCAAGATTGAGCTATCACGAACTCTGAGCTGCTGTGAATAAGGGTGTACATCTGTTTTCCCAATGTGATTTTTAAAAACTCTTTTGGGTATATTCCTAGCAGGGGTATAGCAGGGTCAAATGGGACCCCTCATCCTAGTTTTCTGAGAAATCTCCACACTGATCTCCACAATAGTTGCACAAGTCTGCAATCCCACCAACAGTGGAGAAGGGTTCCTTTCTCCCCACATCCTTTGCATTTTCTTAAGCATGTTCCATGAGCTAGTATGTGATCTGTTTGGGAGAACTTCCTGTGTACAGCAGAGAAGAATGCATATTCTGATGTTGTGAGGTGGAACAAAACATTCACTAAGGCCATTTGTTCACAGATTTGGTTCAGTATTCTGATGTTTCTTTATTGATGTTTTTGTCTAGTTGGTCTGTTTGTTTGTGATAGTGGGGCATTTAGGCCTCCCACTACCATTATATTAGGGCTTATTTGATTTTTCATTTCCATTAATATTTGTTTTGCATAGGTGGGTAGACTGGTATGTGGTGCATATCTATTTAGGATTGGTATCTCTTCCTCTGGGGTTGTTCCCTTTTCAGGAATGTAGTGATTTTCTTTGGTACTAGAATATGTTGATAATTATGGCCCCAGACAATCACAGTGTTGTCACACAAGGGAGAAAAACGAATTAAAACAGGAAGGACGTTCTGGGTAAAACAGTACCATTAGTAGAATCAATAGAGTCAGGCACAGCCTAGAAACTGACAAACTCTGGTAATTATTAATTTGGTACCTTTCACCATGGGAGCAAGATCTATAGTTATATAACTTCTATGCAATGACTTACTCTTTTATGGAGTGATTTTACCCTATGGGGTATGATTGAAGAGAGATAGGACAAAATAGAGAAATAAATGAAGGGAAATGTTCTCGAGGCAAGCCTGAAGGACAACAGATGATCGTTTAAGCTTTGGGAAACTGGAGAAGAGGGCAGGAGAGAAAGCATGAAGGATAAAGCAAAAGAATTTTGAAGTGAACCAACCAGTAAGACAAGAGATGATTTTTCACTCACATAAAAATAAAATAAACTCAAGAGAAATAGTTGAAGAAAGACAGAAAAGAAGATGAGCAGAACAAGATGAAGACAATGGTAAAAACCTAAACAAGCCAACAAAAACCACCCAGACAGAAAAAGGAGACAAAACCAACAAAGTAAGAAATATAAATATAAATAAAAAATAAAATTCCTCTGGAGTCCACAGTTGTGTAGTAGTGTCCACAGCAGGTAGTGTCCCAGAACTGTGCTGGGTACCCCATCAGGTCTACAGTAGGGTTCGTGCAGGTCTGGGGTTGGTCCTGAGGGAGGTGGGGCTTCAGCCAGCAGGTTTTTGGGTGTTTCTGCCCTGCCCCAAGCTTCCTTACTGTGGGTTGCTGTGGTCCCTTCAGGCAGAGACAGCCCAGAGCTGCTTCAGCCCTGCGTACAGTAGGCCCCACTTGTTTTTTTTTCCCTTCTCTATCCAGTCCCCATGGCTTCTCACAGGGTGGGGGTGTGTGTGTTGTGTGTGTATGTGTTGCTCATTTCCACGTCGATCTCTTCTCCAGTGGGTAAGTGCAGTTGCTCAAATCCTGCGAATGTCTGTGTCTTTCTCTCAAGCCGCTGGTCACCGCTCACTTCTTTCAGCTGCGCTGTGGTCCCCTAACTCTGGAGTGTGTGGCACAGAAAGCAAGAAACAAGAAAGGGCCATTCTGTCGGGGATGGAGGAGAGTTCTGGTGGCTCCACCCTGTGACTGCGGGGGGATCCACTGCCAGACTGTCTTGTCCTTGTGTGGAGGAGGGCTGAAGAGACAGGAGCCCTCGTTCCTAAGTCTGTCCTATGTGGCCACACCTTTTCAGCCCATCAGCCCCTGGGGGACTTCCCAGTGTGGGGACTGTTGCTCAGTGTTACCTGTGCCCCCGGCCGCCCTGTGGGCTGATACGCTGCTTCATGAAGTCCCATTCCTATATTTTACTTGATCTACAAGGCTCTTCTTTCAGACTGGTCTTGGCATCAGGATATATATTCTACTCTTCCTTCTAATGACCTACGTTTTTAGTTGATTTTTTTTTGAGTAAGACCAACATGCCTCACCCTCCTTTCAGCCATCTGGTTTTAGTATAAAGCAAAGTTGTCAGTTACTTCTTGATCCTGAGTGGGCATTTCTGCTTTCCTATGCTAAGTTTGTATGCATCAGTATAGTGCCTTGTATATAAAGAAGCTGCTATGATCCCTCTGTTAGTTATATTAGTGAAATATCTTCCTCTCTGGGTGATACATTTGTGTGTAGCTATGATTTGTAGAAACTTGAAGATTGAGATTTAAAGACTGACTTTTGAGCACAGAACCAAAAAGACGGGGGAGGGACTACAATAACAACAGTGGGTAAAATTTGACAATTATTTTATGTGTCTGAAAAATATTCTGATATTATAGCAAAACAATGTTCATTAGTTTAATTTTTTCAGCTTTAAGCAATTGCTCTTTAATGTTGCACCCATGCACTCACTGAACACATACCGTAGTTCAGACGACCAGCTGGTACTGGCAGAGGTACAGTAAGCAGAGAAGCCTTCCTGCCCTTCATGTGATCTACAAAGGAAGGTGGCTACAGAAGCCAAACACTGCATAGTGCCGTGAGTGCAAAAATAGACGTTGCTACTCAGTTTGATGCTGGTAGAAAAAAAGGAATAAAATCAATTGGCAGAGGGGAGTCCTCTGCAGAGAGAATAAAATAAGTGATGGTATAAAGGTATGAACTGATAGGGTCCATATTCAGAAACCTACAAGGAAGTGGCGATGGGGGAGGCAGGGCGGGGAAGAAGGAGGAAAGCTACAGACAGAGGAAAGAACCCCGAGGCGGACGGTCTGACCCATCACACTCAGGGCCTTGATCTAGTCCCTGCGTAAGGACAAGCTGGGTTGTGGGAAGGAAATGACCAGATCTGTGTTTCAGAAAGTTCACGCTGGCTGTGGTGTATAGGATTATGAGAATGGGGAAGTAAATTCAAAGCAGGGAAATGAGCTAGAAGCCCTGGCAGGTGTGTGGGAGACAAATAATAAGACTCAGGCCAAGGCTGCAGGGATGCGGCTGAGCAGAATGGACTGGTTGGAGAGAGATTTCAGGGGGAGAATGAGCAGAATTCAGAGATTTGATTGCATGCGGGCAGATGGGATGAAGGAGAAGAAGGAACTCAGGATTTTGGGGGTCTGGCTTATATGAAGGTGCACAGACAGATGCATTTCCGAGAAAGGGGGAGTGTTGGAAATGTGGAAGTCTGGTTATTAAACCTCCCTGCTGCTTCGGGGTTTTCCTGCTCTGACCAACTGTAGCAACTAGCCACATCCTTATCTTAACATTTGAAGTCACTCATTACATGGATTATAAACAGCTTCTTTCATTTTTGGCAGGATTTAAGAAGCTTATTTTTCACTATGAGGTATAAATCAGGCTTACTTTCTTGAGAGAAATGAAACGGCTTTCAGGTAAATTCAAAATATTCCTTTTCTACTTTTAAAAAGCCTCATCTCTTTGTAAAGCTACTTCAGAAATACAAATTAGCATGGCAAGTAATTAAGGACAAGGTGTAAATGGCCCCTAGGGGCGGGGGAGGGGACAAAGCTGCCACACAGAAACTAACCTGATGATAACGAGTCTTCCTAGAAAAACACTGCAAGACATCAACCTATTAATGGTAATGCCGCAAAACAACTCTAGGCTAATATTAACCCGAGCTAGCAGCTACCGTTTCGATTTGATTCTTGTAATGATGGGACTTTTCTTTTCACTGGCTGCATCTTCTTGCTAATCATGAGCAGCAGACTAATGGGGAACAGAAGCCTAAGGAAGCGAATCCCTAGTAAGAAGTGACCTCAGGCCAGGCTGGACACAGTGAAAATGACCTCAGTTGTGTAGGCCGCTGGCGTCACACTTCGGAACAATGATGCTGTAGCTTCTACTTAGCTGAGATCAGGATTCTGGGACTCGGGCAGAGGGCACCACTTGAGGAGGTGGTGGAGAAGGTGCCCTGGTGAGTGGGTCTCACCTTCCTTGGGGCACTCTCGTTCTCTACGCCAGAGAAGACCTGTGACCTTTGGATGCCCAGCAGGACCCTGCAGTGCTGTGAGATCTGGAACGCACCTCCCCACGCAGGCCTTGCTCGGTCTCCTAAGTCATCCACACAGTGAGGGACCTGATTCTGGGTCAGAATTAGAAACAAACACTGTAGTGCTTGCCTGCTGTTCCTGGCCTTGTGGTAAATAAGCGCAGACCAGTTTTTAAACTCTAACTTCACCGCAGGCTGTAAGTTAATTAGATAAGTGTTTTCCAATAGTCCTAAAACAGCTTTGGGATACAGTGGATTTATTTGATCTTGGAGTTGTGTTGCATATGGCTCAATGCTCCGCACTTGGGTTGGAGAAGTCCGTGCCACTCCACATATCATTTCAACCTCTCAGTGTATGTGGGTACCTGTGTCCCTGGTCACTTTCCCATAGTTTCCTGCTGCTACTGAGTACAGAAAAGTCTATAGATCTATTTTTTTTTTTTTTGAGACAGGGTCTTGCTTCGTAGTTCAGGCTGGTCCTGAGTTTACTATGTAGCCCAGGCAAGCTTTGAAATCACAGCAATCCTCTTGCCTCTGCCTTCCAAGTGCTGAGATTACAGGTATGAACCACCACACTCAGCACTGTAGTATGTGGTACTGGGGATCGAATTTGGGACCTTGAGCTTGCAAGGGAGACACCAGAACCACTGAGCTAATATAGATCTTAATCAGGTGATGGTTCCTTAGACATAGGTTAATCCCAGAAGACCAGCTTCATTCCCATGATCTTACCTCAGTATTGTACATTAGTAATGCAGTATCAGCAGTTTCATATGACTTAGCCTGTACTTAGTGTTTTTAAATTTATTTGTCATCTAACCCAGTAGACAGTGTTCCCATGGCCTGACCCTGTCTTTAGCCTGTTTTTCCTTATCTCAGGTAGTGGCATCCTCTCCATCCAACTTTTCAAGCCAGGTAACTGGAAGTTGTCAAAATTCCCCCTTTTCCCTCCTCCAATGCAGTCCCCTAACTCCTGATCTTATGAATTCTTTCCTCAGTACCTTCTGAATCCTGCTCCTCTCCATGACTGCTATGCCCGCCTTGGTTCAGTTTACATCCTCCTTGTCTGAACTGAACTCAGACAGTCTCCCTACATCCGTTCCTGCCTTCTCCATCTGGCCGTTCCTCTGCAGACAGAGAGAGAGATTTACAAACCTCATGACTCTCACTTCAGGGGTTCTTTGGGAGTTCCTGCTGGCCTTAGGATGAAGCCCACCGGTGCTCTGCACTGCCAACCCGGCCTCTTCTATCAGAGCGCTTGTCTATCAGAGCCATACCAAGCCCTTTTCAGTCCTTGAACATGACTTACTCTCCACCGCCCTGTCTCCTGCCTGCTGTACACCCTCTGCTCACGCACCGTCTTCGAGACTAAGCTTACATTTGGCTTTTCTCAAGAAGCTTCTTTGATTCCCCTGGGTGAGTTATGACCCCTGTCGTCTTGAATTCGTTCTATCTTCCCAGATGCCATCCTCAACACCTTTACTATCACATCGCGTACTACTCAGAGGTGGCTAACATTTCTGCCTAGTTTACTGCTATCTCCTCTGTGGTTGGGATGAGGCCTACTGCATGCAGGCTTCAATAAATATGCATTAAACAAATAAATGATATCATCATAAACATAGCCAACTTATGAAGCAAATTGCTAGCTCTTTTAGACAAATTCTTGGCACTGTGCTGATAATTCCATCCTTTTTCTGTCTTATTTTGAAAAGAAGGCAAGAATATAAGAATATATCACTGTCCTAAGTGATACCATTTTTGACAAAAAAACTTCAACCTCGCCTAAATTTTTTTTGTATAGATAGATAAAAGCATAGTGTCTACAAAATGCACATACAGGTTGATTATCCCTTATTGGAAATGCTTGGGAACTGAAGGGTTTGGTGTTCCAGAAATTTGGGGGTTGTGGAATATTTGCATAGATATAATGAGATATTTTAGACCTGAGACACAAGTATAAACACAAATGCATTTATTTTTCATAAACACCTTATACACACAACCTCAAGACAACTTTATATGATATTTTTAATAATTTTTTGCATGAAACAAAATTTGAGAAGAGGAGGGGAACACTCCAATTGAGACATCATCTTCATGTTACAAGTTTTGTGTTCTGGAGCATTCTGTCTTTCAGATTTCCAAATGACACGCTCAGTCTGCACAGGTGTTGTCAGTCACCACTATCACAGAAGAGTTCACAGTTGACCCACATGCTGTATTGAGGTTGAGGTTCACAATTGCTAGAGAACAGTTCAGCCTCAGACTCATTGCCACAGGCACCTGAATGTCAGAGATGCGCTCTTAGTTAAAGGTGCCTTCATCCCCTGTGGGAGGGTGGAACCGAATGGAGCACAAGGCTGGCCAGTGGTATTTCTGTGCTGACTGCTTCGTTCATTCGTTGCATTTGAAGTGGGTGAAGGGAAGAGATGGAGCATAGAAGAAGCTGAGGGCCACTCTGCCAACATGTAGATGGGGAGAGAAGACCGACTCAAGAAAAGGTCTAGCTAAGAGAGTAAGCAATGTGTTGGGAAGTCCCATGAAGAAGGAGATGGCACAGTCTGAGGGCTTCAACTATGCAGAGCGTTAGGGACTCTTTTTACAAGTATTGACAGGGCTGAGGACTACCACAGGATGGGAAAACATCTCAAATCTCATCCTGGTTGAACACTTGTAGCTCTTTGGCTTAAGAGACCCTGAGAGAGCTGGGGCAGAGGAGGGGGGCAGCTGATTCCCTCTTCTGCTGGCACCTGGCGCTGTCCAGTACTCCTGGGAAGGGCAAGGTGAGCAGGCCTGGTAGGAGAGGGTGGAGGTCAAATTTCAGGCACACGGAGCAGAGCATGGAAAAGCAGCGGAGAGATGAGGAAAGGAAGGAGAGAGGAAAGACGGGGAGACAGGAGAGGAGAGAGAGAGAGAGAGAGGATTAAACAGAGTCAGCAAAGTTCATGTATGAGTGGTGCCAGGTCTTATGAAATTATCTGCATGTGCACTGGAATCAGTATTTCATGTTGTTGCAAATGAATTACTCCAGGGGCTGAACTATCCCGGTTTCTCTTGGCCTTTTGCTTTAATTACTGGGTAGAAGAACATTGTGATTCCTTATGTTGTCCTTACCTGTTGATAGATTGAGTTTCAGTAGCTTTTCTTTGCTTGTTTGTCTCATTTTGTTTTCTGTAAATGGGGCTTTGGCTCTGACAGTTAATATGTATGAGTGCTATCTTAGTATCAGGCTCTGTTCAAAGGTTTTTCCATATAACAAGTCACTTAATTGTCTGAGTGATTATACAAGCTAGGTGTAATATTGTCTCCAAAGGGCCAGTGCTCTTTGTACTTATTCTTTGTGCACTGAGCAGCTCCTGATGACATTCTTCCCAGGCTGCTATTGTCCAGCGCTAATTGGGCAGGAGGTCCTGGATAAGGGGATTTCTCACCTTCACTCTGCTGTAAGAAGCCCTGATGTGCAATTTGTATGCAGAGCAAGTCTCCCCCTGAGTGTCCCAAGTAGGGAGTGACAAAGGGCCAATATATGAATGCTTTCCCTAGCTCGCTCTCTTTCATAAAAATGAGACATATTGGCTGATTTCCTGTGTAAATGCACACGGGGCCACAGGAATAAGCTCTTTCTGTGCAGAAAGACCAGACTGTATGTGTGGGAGAGTATATCTCAGTGACTAATGTAGTCATCACGGCTCGCCTGAGCCTCCTCCTCATTCTTTCTCCTTCATCCATTCTTCCTTATCTCCCACAATCTGGGCAGCAGTGGGGCCCAGAGAGACAGGCATAGCTCTTCTTGTCACAGAGGCCTATCATACCAACTGTCAGGAGCTGGAACAGTAGCCATGGAGCCCCCACATTTTATGCCAATCCTTGTGACTATGGATATTTTTCTGGAGAGATATCTTAGTTTTATGAGATTCCGTGTAAAGATAAGAATCGTTCCTTAAGCGTTGATTCTTACAGCATGACAGGAGGAGTAAACAACGTGGCGGAAATCCAGGTCCCATACAGATATTATCAGAACTCGGAAGGAACTCTGATTTTCCACCTCCAAGTCCAGACCTTTCCATCACATCAGCCTTTGACCCAGAGCACAGCACAGAGCGGTAGGGAAGAGGCCAAGCTTGCTGACCCCCTGTAGGATGGAGAAGTTCCAATATTTATTCAAGGTCATATTTTGTCCTGAGTCCTATTGAGACAAATACTTCATTGATGCAGAACATGTAAAGATAACTAGATTGGGATAAAGTTCCTACTTTTTGGATCCGGGATGGCAGCAGTGAAAAATCCAAGAAGGTGCTCGTAGAGTCCCTGGGGGTCTGAGGTTCACTGTGTCTTACCCAAGAATCCTTTTCTGGAAAAACAGGAAAGGCCTTTCCAAGCAACTTGTTTTTAAACTGTCAAACTATAGCAATAACAATTGAAATATTAAAATGACATAAGAGTGTTTGGAAAGATGGCTTGCTGCTTCTTGGAGTGGTTCTCTTTAGGATGAAGACAAAGAACATCCTGTGCAGCTTTGAGTTTCACGTTCATAAAGGAGTATGAAAGTGAAAAGGAGTATGGGAGGTTTTTATGCTGAGTTCAACATCCAGAGGAAAGAGCAGTGTCTGAGGAAGGAGTTGCTGCACTCAGAGTGGACTGTGACCGTACGGGAGACAGTTCTCTGATCCTGGCTTTCCTCTGGCTGAGCCCTCACCCACCTGATGGTGCTTTGGGTGGTACGGGTGACGATGAGAGAAGAGGGTCGCTCACACTTCTCTGCTGTCCACTTGCAAGTACCTTATCTGAGGAGTGTGTAGACCCATCTCACCTTCGCCTTCTGTGGTTGAGACCCACACTCCGCAGACCTGCACATCGTCAGTGGTGCAGAATGAGTTAGAGGACACTGAGTTCACATTGGCAAGCTGTTATACTTTCTAAAGAGAAGGGAAGGGAGAAAAGGTGGCGTATTGAGGACTACGCTGGCTCTTCCTTGGTTGTCTCATTACCTCTCAGTGAGAATGATACTGTCAGCCCCATTTTACAGACAGAGAAAATGGCACTCAGAGGGCTCACTGAGCTGAAAGGTAACAACATGAAGATTTGAATTGAGAGGTTTCCCCGCAAAGTTCCAGCCTCCTGTTACCAGGCATCAACAGAAGAGCAGGTTCTCCCCTTTTACATCTCTGTGTGTAAAATCACTTTAAACCACAGCCTGGTGTAAAAGCACATGCACGTATTTTAAAATAGAAACAGGGCCTCCTAGCAACTCAGGGAAAAGGTGGGACTGGGATTGAGACATGGGTCTTCTCACCAGTTATGCCACCTGATGCCACTGTCTCGGACACCCGGACAAATTCCCCCACAGAATGGGGATTAGACTGAACCAGATCGTGGCCCATAGTGCAATAAAGTGATTAATAAAGAAAAGACACTTTGAAAAAAGAAAGTGTTTTGCTGATGCTGTATTTCACTGGCCCAGAGAAAATTAGTTTTGAAACCTTTCTTAGTCTTGAAATGTTTCAGTTAGACAAAGAGCTGACGTGTTTCACTGTTTCTGTTAATATGCACTCTTTTGACAGAGATGTGGAGCAAACATTCGGATAAACTATCATTACCAACTGCAGAATGGGATCTTTTATTCAATTAAAGATGACAAAATATTGCATAGATTTTTCACACAAAACACCTCTCATATGGCAGGACTAGTCACAGCTGGTAACAATGTTATTTAAAACACAGGGAGGTAAAAGTAATGGAGTAGCCTCAGGTTTGATACCTGTTTTTATTCCATCATCCTGTTTTCCAAGAAGCCTGCTCTGAAATTGAGGCTCCTGGTGGTCTCCTTCCCTTTCTTGCAGATTTGATCTCCTTTTTGTGCCCAGAATATGAAAGTACAGCACACTAGTCATTCTATGCAATTAGCCTTTTAATTTTATGTAAAAATTCCAGAATCTGGACTCCAAGAAAAGTTTATCTTAGGCATAAGTTATATTTTAGAATTTGTAACTCTTTTAAAAGAGAGTTTTGAATGTGTACAGTTCTGTAGAGCTAATTTTTCTAGTTCCCTGGGTCTATATGCCCTTAAAGTAGATTGGTTTGTTCTCCATCAGTAGGTTTGTTCACTACAAGGAAATAGAATTTCTTCATTTCTCTCCCCAAAAGAAGGCAGCTTTTGTGTTTAGCTGCAGTTTTTCAAGGTAAGACAGCGTCCCTGGGGTGATGTTTCGCTGGGTATGATTAACTCTGTCTTATGGAAAATCTTGACTTTGCAAGAAGAACAGCTCCAGCTGTTTACTCTGAGGTTCTGTTGCTTGCATAGAAAGTCTGGCCTGGTTTGTTGGGCTTTGCTTTTCCTGGTGACCAGGAATTCCTGCATTTAACAGATTCAGGACTCAGTTATATTTACTTACTGTCTGAGTTTTTGGAAATTTGTTATTTTCTTGGGAAATGTGAATAAGATAAAAGTGTGAAGGCCTCTTTGAGATACATTCATCAGCTCCCTGAACATGGCCATTTGGGATGACAAGACCATGTCAGGAGACAAATGTCCCTCAATTCTTCTTTTTTTATGAGTCAATGCACTTTTTCATCAATAAGCTAAGTATTTGTGGTTGAAAACAGTGTCTCTCCCCATAAAGCTTATGTCTCTGGGAATCTCCATGCTATTAAACATTTCCCTTCTGAAAAGTCTAGACACTAGATACCCAGAAAGGAGAATTTATGCCTTTAAAAGAGCCATAAGTGCTTAAAGGGCAATTTTCCTTAATCTGTTCATTGATTTTCCAGGTTAATTAAGATGTTAACAATGTGATCTATGAGAAAGCACGTTCTCTTTTTCATTTTTGGTTGGCAGCTGCCGTCATCCCTCTGGGATTAATTTATAAACACAGCATGTTCATTCTTAAGGTCTTGGAATGGGATCATTTCTCAAGGTGGTTCTTTGTAATTAAACCCGTGAAGAATCCTAGTTCTGTTATCTACCTGGACTTCCGTCACAACTTACCTGGGAAGCTTTTATGCACTGCTTCCTCTAGTGACCTGTCAGGGCACTTTGCTAGGTACACGGTGGGTTGTTAAATAAACGGAAAACCAAAGGGACCACATGGCAGGTCGGAGATCCTCAGAGAAGAGCCACCGAATACTCAGGTACTCTGAACTGGGGGAGGCGACCACCTGAGAAACGGGAAACTCATCTGAGGGCCATCCGTGTGGGCCAAAGCACACTGGGATGGTGGAGAGGGAGCCGCACTGCTTGGCAAGACCCCTCTCCCAGGCCCTGCTGGGAGCAGCCGTCCCGCAGCCTGAGGGAGCCAGCCTGAGCGGCGGAGGCCAGGACCCCGGGACGGACGGCCTCCTCTGCCATCAGCCTCTGGGGACGTGACAGGCGGACACGCTCTGCGACGAGAACACGGAGGGTCCCTGGGAGAAGGTGAGGGGCGCTGGGTGTCAAGAAAATCATTTCGCGTTCCTCGTCTCAGATTAGATGTGGGGGTGGTTGGGTCGTAGGCCAGAGACCAAAGACTGCGGTTGACCCCTCTTAAGCGCGCTGCCTCCGGGAGGGGACCCGGGCAAACTGGCTTCCCTCACCACTAGGGGGCAGTCTGGTAAACAGCCCACGGACGGACGGGACGGAAATGGACTGTGACCGAGGCCGGAGGGACTGTGAGCTCCGCGACCTGGTGGCCTCCCGCGGATGGCTTACTGGTGTGCCTGCCCTGGGTGCGCACTGGGATTTTTGTTTTGTTTTGATTTATTTTCTCCTCTTTTCCTCAATCATGTTTTTCAATTCTTGCTTCTATATCAATGCTATTTTTATCTTTCAATTTTTCTTTTCAATTTTCCCTATAGTCTGCTCTTTTTTCCTTTCCCTTTATTAATGTTCTGCCTTCCTCGTAGGATTCTTTTTTGCTTTACTTACTTTATCTATCTGTCATTCTTCACCTCTTCAACTTTGAGCGCCAAAAAGCACATTCTTCAGGGAAAGAAAAACCTGTATAAATATTTTAATACTAAATTTGAGACATCATGATGTTAATACGAGTTATGTTTGGCCTCTACAGTTTCACGAGGTGCTCACAGTGGTGGCCATGAGCTCCAGATGTTTATCAATCCAGTGAACTGCTGCTGAGCTGACCTTGGTCGTTGCGATGCTGCACAGGCATTTTCAGTTTCTGCCCTAAGGGCTGCGGTGCGGTGGGTTTTCTGGGAGATATGACACCCTCTAGGGTTCCCATACAAGGGTAACACCATCTGCTGAAGAGACATCATGCTGTTTTTCTTTTCCTAAAGTGTATATACATCTCTCTTTCCTCCTCTGTTTTTTAAAAAGAGAAGAGAAACCGTTCTTCAATTTGAATGTTACCATTCATGGTCATCTTGGGGTAACTCTTAACAGAACTGTGTTTAGAGGATTGAAACAAAGTTAACCACAAACGTATCAGTAGGTTCAGACAACCTCAGTGCTTTCCTCTGTCCCAAATTACACCTCCCCACTTCTACTTCTTGCCTTGCCCCCACAAATGTCTTCTTAAAATCACTCAACACTAACCCTTTACTCCAGCTATAAAAGACCTCTAACAGAATCTGACCTCCTACCTAATATTTTCATCTGGTCTCGAACTGAATTGGCTGTGGACCGAATCAAATTTCCCCACAAGGTTTAGTGTAAGTTTAATCCATTCTGAACCATATGCATTTTTAATCACAAAAATACGAAACTAAGTACAGTGTGAAAAGAGAGAAAACTGACCTTACTTGACTTGTTACTGCTCTGCAGTTCTTGTCTCCAGACAGTTCTTGCCTCCTTCAGTCCTGCACTGCATACTTTAAAAAATTTTTTTTTCCGCGATACTTGGTCTGCATGTTCTCTGGGGCTGTGCTGGACTGAATAGCGCTGTACAGTACTGTCTGTGCTAAAGAGCACACACAAAGCCTTCACAGCAAGTGTTCGTAACTGAGATCTCCGCGACCATGCATCACAGTGGGAAAGATGATGTCCATCACCTGCTGCAGAATTCACGAATAGAAGCAAAATTTTTACCAAACGCTTCTGTTTACAAAACGAGTTGCTTGTGAACCGAAGTGTTCATGAACCTAGGTATTATTTCTCCCAGCTACCTTTCCTCTATTGACTCTCTCCCCTCTCTCCCTTTCCACATTTTCTTCCCTTGTCCTTTCACATCACAGACTAACTGCTAATAACAATGCAGGGTTGACTCCAGAGGGCGTTGATGAAGGGTACAAGTGTTAAAACAAGGTTTAATGCACAGGAGTGATGTGTGACTGGACCTGTTGCTGTAATCACAAAAATTCTCTTTCACAGCACAGTCACAAGGTCCGACTCATTTATACTGAAGAGCTGAACACTGTATCTGGACAAATAAAACCATGAGCACATCACTGGGAAACATGATTCTATGAACTCTCCTCACACTCTGATCTCAACCTCCAATATCAAGAAAAGCTTATATATGTGTGTGTGTGTGTGTGTGTGTGTGAAAACAAGGAAACAACCCCCCCCCCCCCGCAGTCTCCAAACTCTCAGAGGTATCCATGGAGAAGAAAGCAAACACCAAATAGCAGAGCTTGTGAACTGACTAAAGAGATAAGGGAACTTCACAAGTTCAAAGGGGGACAATCCAAAGACGATGATACTAACCTACAAACTGACCAATGAAGATATGGTAGAAATAAAAGATTAGAAGAGCTGATCAGAACAGTTCAAAATATGAATGACGGATTTACTAAAAATATATACTCCACAGAAAGATCTCAGATAACAATACCAGAGATTAAAAAAAATTGTATAGAGTTCATGAATTGCAAAAATGATCAATAAGAAAATAGGATTTCTGACATTGAGGACAAAATAGTATACCATAATAAATTACTCAGAGAAACTTTAAAAATAATAAATGAACAAGAAAAATTAATCCAAGAGGTAGTAGATGCTAAGAAAACTAACCTAAGATTAATTGGAGTTATAGAGAAATGACAAGACAGTGTACATGTAATTTTAAAAATTCTGTTTAGAGAAATCATAATAGAAAACTTTTCAAGTGTGAAGAAAGATTTCAATCTACAGTTAAATGAGGCTTGTAGAATACCAGGTAGCTATGATGATTAAAAAAAGGATACTCATAAAACACCTTAATCAAAATCTTGAATGTCCGACAAAAAATAGAATATTAACACATGCCAGAGAAAAGCAAAAAAAAAAATCAAATATAAAGCTAAATCCATTAGGATTAGAGCAGAATTCTCAACACAAACTTTAAAAGAAGCCAGAACAGCTTGGAAGAAAGTATTTCAAGCCCTAAAAATAAAAAAAAACTTTCAGTAAAAACCAATATACCCTGTAAAACTCTCTCTGAATTGATAGGAAAAGAAGGACATCCCACCCCAAAAACCATCTTAAGAGATACATGAACACCAAACCAGCTCTCCAAAAACATACCCAAGAATATTTTAAATAGACAACAAAACCAACAAATGAAAACGAATCAGATGGAATGAATTAATCAAACCAAGTATACTAATTGTTGGCTTATGAATGTCCAAGTTGTTAACTTTCACAGATACAAACAGATCTCACAGTGCAAGCATTTGTCGATGCAAAGAAATTGTGGAAATTGTTCATGCATCTGCCAGACACTGTCACGGTTGTGCTGCTGTGTGATTGCTATATGGTGTGAAAGCGAACAGTAGTACAGTGCTCAGTCAGAGCTCAGGATGTATGAAAGCATGAAGAAAAGCAATGTGTGTTTGATTTTTTATGCTTCACAGTGTTCATTTGTGTCAAAGGTGTATAGGACTCTTTTTGTTGGATTTACAAATGAATCTGACTTGTGATCTCCCAGAATGGAACTTGTTTGTAAGTTGGGAACTTACCTATAGCTAAGCAAAAAAGGAAAAAATAGCAGTTGTTGAGAGAAAAAGAAGACAATGACAGGAATAGAGTGATACCTTTTAGTAATGACTTTAAATGTAAATGGTCTCCCTCATCTCCCAAATTAGAAGACAGATTGACAGACTGAAACAATATTTTATGCACCAGGACCCTGAAAGCAAGCAGGGGTAGCAGTCTTTTTCTCAAAGTACATTTCAAGCTAAAACAGAACAAACTAGGCAAAGAAGGCCATTGCATATTAGGTAAGGAAGCAATTAGACAGGAAGAGACACATACGCACTGAACACAGGAGCACCTAACTTTATGAAACAAATCCTGCTGGACTTAACAAATCAAACAAACACTAATACAATCATAGTGGATCACCTCAATGCCTCACTTTCACAACTAAACAACAAAATCAACAAGGAACTACCAGAGAGAAACCGGACCTTCAAACAAATGGACTTAATGGGTATCTACGGAGTGCTCTACCCTACTACAGTGGAATACACATTCTTTTTAGCACACACAACTTTCTCCAAGATATACCACTTACCAGTTCATAAAGTATGCTTAAATAAGTACTAAAGGGTCAAAATCACCCCATGTATAATATCAGCTCATTATGCATTGAACTAAAAATCAATCACAAAAGAAACCACAGGAAAATTGTAAACACTGGGAAACTTACTAACACACTTCTGAATACTCAATGGGTCCCAGAAGAAATCAAGGAAAAAATTAAACAATTTCTAGAATGAAATGACAGTACAAGCACAACACAGCAGATCCTACGGGACATAAAGAAAGTAGTCCTAAGAGGGGAGTTTATTGCAGTTAATACTCACATTAGAAAGCAGAACCAGCTCAAATAATCTAATGATGAACCTCAAGATACTCAAAAAACAGTGACAATCCAAGCCCAAACCTACTTCACAGAAGGAAGTGCTCAGAGTGGAAATTAATGAAAAGTGAGGCTGAAAAACCCAGCACAAAGAATCAACAAATCAAAGAACTGGTTGTTTGAAAGGATAAACAAAATAGATAAACTCTTAGCCAAATGTATCAAAGGAGGAAAGACTCATCAACCATTAGAAGGAAAAAGGCAAATTCACAACAGACAACTCCAAAATCCAAAAGCTCATTAGTAACTACTATGAAAAACTGTACTCTGATAAATTGGGAAATGTTGAAAAAAATGAACAAGTTTCCAGACACATATGAATGACCAAAACTGAACAAGGAAGATGTAAATATTATGTACAATCTACTAACAAGCAATGAAGTTGAGGTAGTAATAAAAAAACCCTGCAACTAAGTAAAAGATCTAGGATGGCTTCACTGCTGAACCCTACAAGATGTTCAAGGAGGTTATAATACCAATCCTGCTCAAATTCTTTAATAAAATTAAAAGAGAGGGAATGCTTGCAAACTCATCCCTGGAAGCCAGCATCACTCTGATCCTCAAAACAGACAAAGATCCAACTAAAAAAGAAAACTAAAGATGAATCTCCTTAAAGAACATAGATACAGAAATCCTTAATAAGATATGGGAAATATTATGCAATGAATCATCAAAAGAATCATACACAAAGATCAAGTATGTTTCATCCCCAGGATGCAAGGATGCTTCAAAATGTACAAACCACAATGCCGGACATGGTGGCTCACGCCTGTAATCCCAGCACTTGGGAGGCAGAGACGGGAGGATTGCTGAGTTCGCGGTGGCTTGCCTGGGCACCATAGTGAGCTCAGGGCCAGCCTGAATTACAAAGCGAGACCCTGTCTCCAAAAAGCAAAAAAAAAAAAAAAAAAAAAAAAAAAAAAAAAAAAAAAAAAAAAAAAAAAAAAAAAGTACAAACCAATAAGTGTAATAACCCACATAAATAGAACAAGAACAAAAATCATCTCCTCATATCAATAGATGCAGAAAAAGTTTTGACAATATCTGACACCTATTTATGATAAAAATACTTTGAAGAAAATAGGTGTAGAAGGACCTTCCATGAATCTTCTAAAAGTCATTTATGACAACACAGTAGCCGACATCACATTAAATGGAGAGAAGCTGAAAGCATTCTTCTAAAATCGAGCTCAAGACAAGGATGTCCACAGTTAGCATTCCTTTCATTGTAGTACCTGAGATATTAGCCAGAGGAATCAGGCAGGAGAAAGGGACATCATATATATATATATATATACATATATATATATATATATATATGTATATGTATATGTATATATATATATATATCAGGCAAGAGAAAGGGACACACACACACACACACACACACTCTTATGTGTTGAGGTAGTAAAAAAAAAAAACCCTACAACTAAGTAAAAGGTCTAGGATCTGATGGCTTCACTCCTTCATATATATATGAAGGAGCAAAATTACCACTACTTTCAGATGACATGATCCCCCAAAATTCCACCAAAATGCTTCTAGAAGTAATAACCAAACCAAATGCAACAATGAAACAGGATATAAAATCAACATGCAAACATCAATAGCATTTCTATACACTAACAATGAACTCACTGAGAAATAAATCAGGAAAAACAATACTATTCACATTAAATCCAGAATAATAAAATATTTAGGAATTAACCTAATTAAGGAAGTGGAAGATCTCTACAACAAAAACTATAGAATCCTGAAAAAGGAGATCAAAGAGATTATCAGAAAATTAAAAAGTATTCCTTGTTCCTGGACAGGCAGAGCCAGTATTGTCACAATGGTCATACTTCCAAAATTGATATATTAATTTAATGTAACCTGAATCAAAACATCAATAGCATCCCTCCATGAACTGAAGGAAAATAATTCTAAAATTTGTATGGAACAAAAAGAAACCCAGGATAACAAAAGTAATCTTGGGCAACAAGAATATAGTACCCAAATTTCAAATTATACAACAAAGCCATAGTGATGAAAACAAATAGATGATACTGGCACAAAAACAGACATGCTGATCAGTGGAACAGGGCAGAGATGCAGAAACAGCCCCAGACACATTCAGACACCTGATTGCTGAGAAAGTGGCTGAAAGCATGCTGCACTGATGGCTGTGCACATGCAGAAGATGGGAGTTAGACTCATGTTTCTCACCAGGTATTAAACTAAAACCAAAGTGGATCCACGATCTAACTATTGAAACAGAAACTTTAACCAGCTGGAAGATAAAATAGGTGAACTTCAAAAGTCATCAGCATAGTTGGCCAGAACTTTATAAACAGTACTCTAATTGCACAAGAAATAACAGCAACAATCACCAAATGGTTTTATATCAAAATAAATGAAGTACAAGAAACCACCAGTGGGGGCCGGAGGGTTAGCTCAGTGGTTCTGGCGCCTGCCTCGCAAGTGCAAAGTCCTGGGTTCGATCCCCGGTAACCACATACAGTGCTGGGTGTGGTGACTCATGGCCACCAGCCATCAATACCACATACCACAGTGCCGGGTGTGGCGGCTCACGTCTGTAATCCCAGTACTCGGGAGGCAGAGACAGGAGGATTGCTGAGTTCGAGGCTTGCCTGGACTACATAGTGAGCTCAGAGCCAGCCTGAACTACAAAGCGAGACCCTGTCTCAAAAAAAAAAAAAAAAAAAAGAAACCACCAATATAGCAAACAGGCAAGCTACAGAATAGGAAAAGTTTTTGCCAGCTCCATCTTAGAGAGAGGACTAATATCTAGAATATATAAATATATAGATATATATATAATATCTATATCTGTATATATATAAAATATCTATATCTATATAACATATATCTATATTCTAGATATATATAACATCTAGAATATATAAAGAACTCAAAGAATTTAAGTCCTCCCAAATAAAAGACTCAATTGAAAAATGGGAAACTGAAATGAATAGACACATCTTATAAGAAATACAAATGATGCTGGGCATGGTGGCCCACGCCTGTAATCCCAGCACTCAGGAGGCAGAGACAGGAGGATTGCTGAGTTCGAGGCTTGCCTGGGCTACATAGTGAGCTGAGGGCCAGCCTGAACTATAAAGCAAGACCCTGTCTAAACAACAACAACAACAACAAAAACCCAAAAAACAAATGGCCAATAAATGAATTAAAAAACATCCAGCATCTCTGGCCATTAGAAAGAAGCAAATCAAAGTAACACAGAGTCCATTTTACTTCAGAAAGAATGACTATCATGAAGAAATCAGATAATAACAAATGCTAGCAAGGGTGCAGGGAAAAAGAAACTCTTCTACACTGGTAGGAATGTGAATGAGTACAACCATCATGGATATCAGTTTCAAGATTCTTCAAAGCACTAACAGTAGAAATTTCATTCGACCCAGCTATTCCCCTACTAGGTATCTCTCAAAGAAGTTGAAGGTACCATATTACAGGGACATGTGTACCAAGGCTTGCAGGAGTTCACTTTGCAGTGTAAGAGCTAAATCTCGGAAGTAGCTATGGTGATGTCCTAGGCAGATAAGTGGACAAAGGAACTGTGGTAACTAGAACTTTAAAAGGTGGTGACTAGACATAGTGAAAGGCTTCTTAGCTATGAGGAAGGATACATTTGAGTCATTTGTGGGAAAATGAGTGGATGCAACTTGAAAATGTAAAGTGAAAGAAATCAGACATGCAAGCTTAAATACAGATGGTTTCTCTAATATGAAAAATGCAAAGTATAAATACAGTGAAGAGAAAAAGGAAAGACAAATAGAAGCAGGGAGTAAGATCATTTGCCAATGGATAGAGATGCAGATATGGGGAGAAAGGATGAGGAGCAAAAAGAATTAAGATGTGTCATGTACATATATCAACTCCACACAGTGAAGATAATCATGCGCCACAAACATGAACTTTAAAAAAAATGAAGATGGAGGAAGGGAAGCTAGTGACAGGCAAAGGGAACAAAGGAAGGGAGTAAAAGGAATCAAGATATGTTACATCTTATGAGCCAACTCTCTGCAAGGAATGCAAAGATTATGTACTGCAAACACGTACTAATAAAAACAGTTTTATTTTTTTAAACAGCAGAATCCTTCCTGGGGGCTTGGACAAGCATATGAAATTTTTAAAACAAGCTGATCCTCCACAATATCAGTTGCACTTCTATGAATCCATCCAAAGGCAGAATATTGTCATGAGTGTGCCTTTTGATCACAGTGGGTTTGTAACAGTGAATATTTAAAATAGTAGCATGTTCAGGCCTTGGGTGTGACTAATGAATCACGGTGTATTCCTAGAAAACATTCTTAGCAATTTACATCACAGGATAATACATTAGAAAAATAGGAATGTTGGGCCGGAGATTTAGCTCAGTGGTTCCGGCACCTGCCTCGCAAGAGCAAGGTCCTAAGCTCGATCCCGGTAACCACATACAATATTGGGCGTGGTGGCTCACGCCTGTCATCCCAGCACTCGGGAGGCAGAGACAGGAGGACTGCTGAGTTCGAGACTAGCCTGGGCTACATAGTGAGCTCAGGGCCAGCCTGAACAACAAAGCGAGACCCTGTCTCAAAAAAAAAAAAAAAAAAAAAAAGGAATGTCTTAACTCCATGATCTACCCTTCAACTACACAGAGGAAGCAAAAAGCACTAACATAACGCTAGAAAATTCCACGTACTGCTCGGAGCCGTGTACATGAATTTAGCTGGTTCCCGAAGCAGCCCCTACGGGCTTGGTGTGGCTGTTGCGATCGCACTGTGCAATGGAGAACTGGTGCACAAGGACCAAGATGAAGCTGGTAAGCAAGGAGACTGCATTTGGACCTGAGCATGTGCTCCAGCCCCTGCTTTGTCCAGCTGTTCGGACATAAAGCAGACCATGAGGCGGCTGTGTAAACCGCAAGCTCTCCACGTGGGGCTGTGCCTATCTACGAACACGCATATAGGCGCAGTAGTGTGTCGACGTAGCTGTGGAGTGGAAGGAACTGAAAAATACATGTCAGATTGCTAATTATCTCTGAACAATGGATTTTTTAAAAAGTTCTTTCTGCTTCTATAAATTTTCTAGGTGTTTTATATAATGACTATATTCTGGGCCATTAACTAAACCTTAACAATTTTTTTTTTTTTTTAAGACAGGGTCTTAAAGACCCTGTAGTTCAGGCCAGACCTGAGCTCACTGTATAGTCCAGGCAAGCCTCGAACTCAGCAGTCCTCCTGCCTCTGCCTCCCGAGTGCTGGGATTACAGGCTTGAGCCACCATGCCCGGCATTGTGGTATGTGGTACGGATTGCCGGTGGGCGTGGCCACCACACCCAGTGTTGTTGTATGTGGTTACCAGGGACCTTGCACTTGCTAGGCAGGCGCTGGAATAACTGAGCTAAATGCCCGGCCCAACCTTAACAAATGTTTTTGTTTTTATTGTTTTTTTAGTTTTTTTTCATTATTCAGTAAACTTTATTGGTACATTATACTTAACAAAAAAGTTGAAATCATGCTAAGTATATTCTTTCACCATACATGAATTAAACTTAACAATAATAAAAGAACCATGTGAAAAATCCTAAAATATTTAAAATTAAACATAGCTCTAAATGATTAATGAGCTAAAAAAAGAAGTTATAAGAAAAATTAGAGGCATTTTGCATGGAATGGAAATAAAAACAATCTTTCAGTGTTTACAGGATGAATTTAAAACATTGTTAGAGAGCAATTTATATCACGATATATTAGAAAAATAGAAATGTCTTAACTCCATGATCTATGTTTCCACCTAGAAAAAAAATTTTAAAGTACCACAAATTAAGTGGAACAAAGTTAAGAAACATAAATGAAATTAGAAATAGTAAAAATGTAGGGAAGTCAATGAAGCAAAAATTTAGCTCTTTGAAAAGCTCAGTAAAATAGTTTGACTAATGAAGAGGAGGAAGGAGGAGAAGAAAAGGGTTGGGGGAAGGATAAAAGTAAGAACACGGACAGAAAGAAGAGAAGAAAAGAAAGAAAAAGAAACAAATTACAGATCTCACTATAGATCCTTAACATAGTAAACGAATAATAAGATATTATAGACAAGTTTATGGCAATAAGTTTAAAAATGTAGATTAAAGATAAAAATTCCTGAAAGACATAAACTACTGAAACTAATAGAAAACTCAAAAACAGGATGGTCTTGTACAGATTAAAATAATTTAAAGCTTCGCAGGTCTAAAAGGTTGCCCTAGTGAAATCTACCGATGATTTAAGGCATAAACGCTGATCCTACACAAGATCATCCCCAAACACAGCCCTCTGAGTGCGGCCTCTCCCAGAGCCCCAGGAACTGGGGAGACACTCTGCGTGTTGCAGGTGCTGTTCCTCATTCTGTATTGCTGTGTGGTTTTTCCACGGGAAGAGCTGTTCTTTAAAGAGTTTAAAAACTTGTCAGTGAAAGTGTCTAACTTTATATTTTTTGGAAATATGGAAAGAGAGAAGTCTTTGGAGTATCAATTTAGTGTATCAGCTAAAATTCAGGATCTAGTCATAATTAAAAAAATAAAACAGCCAGTTAGCATCAGGAAACAAAAGTTCATGATGTATTTTATACTATACACAAAGAAACCTAAAGCCCGTGTCACAGTAATAGTGTAATTTTCAAGCTTTCTATTTACTCAGACATGGAGGATAGGTAAAGATCTTTTGCTCAGGCTTTCGAGTCACAGTGTACTAGAAATCCTAGCTAGCTGAATGAGAACAGAAAAAGGGAAGACTATCGTGTTAGTTAGCTTTCCACCACTATCACAAATATCTGAAATAAGCACCTTAAAAAGAGGCAAATCTTGGGCTTAGGAGCCCCAGCCCATGATGATTTGATTCTGTGGTTTGTGCCAAGTAGCACGTCATGGTAGGAGCAGTCACCTCATGGCCAGAGAGCAACAAGAAGGAGGATAGGATGGGCTCCCACAGTCCCCTCCACAGGGGCTGCCACCAATGATCTAAGCACCTTCCACTGGCCTGGCTCTCAGAGCCTCCTCGCCTCGCACTGAACCACAGCTGGAACCACGGCTTTGTCACTTGGACCTTCAGGGAACATTTCAGATCCAAAATACAGCAAAGATGAAGAACTGGAAAGGAAAAAATGAAAACTTCACTATTTCTACATGGCTTTGTTTTGTATCTCTAAAGCCCAAAATGGAGAAATTCGCAGCTAACAGGGGAGTTCATCAAGGCTGTCAGATTGCAAATATACAATGTTATTATAATTCTGTAATCAGCAATGAATAGAAGATGAAAAGAAATAAAATACCATATACAAAAACATCAAGAAGTCAAATAAGAATAAATATAAGAAATTATATGTGAGATCCCTATATAGAAAACTATGAAATACTGATTGAAATTAAAAGAGATAAATGGAGAAATATGTTCATTGACTGAAACACTTAATAGTGTAAAGATCAGTTCTCCCTAAAATGGCAGGCAGGTCCTAGAATACTTAACAAACTCCCAACATTAAGTTACAAACTAGCTAAAAATTAATTGCTTATTAATACCAGAATGACAATAATCTGTGGTATATTCATATGATAGAATTCCATTCTGCAATTTCAGAGGAATGCAAAATGACTATGAATCTCACAAACAAGTAGCACGAAGAACGCAAAACACTCAATGAAAATTCTGTGATCCTGTTTATACAAAGTTCAGAAAACAATAAGTAGAACTCAGGGTGCAGATACTGGTAGCCAAGTTATGAAGGAAAGCAGGGATGTGGCTGTAGTGAAGGTGGGAGATGGGGTTCGGGGGAAGGAAGGGAGGGGCATCTCAGGCATTCCCAGAGTTCCATTTCTTGACCTAGGAAGAGGTGGTTCATTTTGTTAGACAGTAGATGATCTCATTTACATTTTTAATGTTTTCAAGTATCCAAACCTATATTATATTCTGCAGCTTTAAAAAGGGATATTTAAAAATGAAGGTGTTGAACTGAATAAAACTCTTTTACTCCTGAGGTTTGACTCTGGGTCCACCCCCACAAATCTATCAGATTTAAAGTTCTTAACAAAGGACCTGAGCCTGGTCTATGTTCAGGTCTTGACTGGGATTCTAACCTACTTCTCTGAGTGGGCACAGAACTTCACAGACTGGGGAAAATGTTGAGAATCAAACAATATCGTGCTCACAGGAAACAGTTCCCTTGCATAAACTTGGTCTTAATGTCCAGCTCATTTGGTGAATTCAGCTCTTGGAAGAAAATAGAAATAGAGCTGCAGACTTCATGACTTCTTTGGAGTAGTTTTGCTCTAGGAGACTTAGAATTAGGGCTCATAGATTGTAAGGAATAGCCTTTGTTGTAATGGAACACATAGCATTTTCTTATTTTTGTTGTTTAGGGTATTTGAATAGGTAAGTTCCAAAAATTTAACAATGCAGTTTAGTAGGTGAAAGGTCTTTCTGGGAGCTTTTGTCTCAGTCAGCTGTGCCTGCATTTCTGATATCCCAGAATGCTGTTCCCCTGGAAAGTGGGGATTTGAGCACAAGTAACATGAGCAACAAGACCCTGCAGCACAGCACAGGCTGGTTACTTGGCCTCTCACCTGCAGGGGAGGCTTTCGCTGGTGTCACCATGGGAACAATGAGAAACTCTAGGTCCATCATGGGCTTCAAAAACACGATCTAAAGAAACTTGCTCTTTTTACAGACAAATTGCCTCAGTTATTTTGCCATAGTGCTAGGAAGCTGGCTAACAGATGACTGGATGTAGACTACAGTCCCCATACATAACAAGAACTAACGTTACTTCTTCATAGCTGAAGTATGCCTAGTTTTCCTGTCCATTTTCTCACTCTCTAGTATTACAGTCAGTATTTGTGTTCTTAATTTTCCTACAAAGCACACCCAGGATTTTATGAGCACTGATATGAGTGCTGGGTCTTATTCTGCAGCATTGTTAAATCTTTACTCTTCTTGAAGTCCCGTGCTTATCTGAGCACTGCAAGACCCTTTGGCCTTTAATACCCAGAAAGAGACTAGGTATCAGCCCGTCACTGTTGAAGTCTATGATGTGCTTACTTCGGCATTTTAGTTTCTGCCTTTTTGCTGTTACTGCACAGCTGATGTGGCAGAAGCTGAGAAGAGTTTTTTAGTTTGTTTTTTGCGGTACTGGGGATTGAACTAAGGGCTTTATGTTTGCGAGGTCAGGGTGGTATCCCGTGAGCTAAATCCCTGGCCCAATGAGGTTTCATCTTTACATTTTCTTCTTTCCATCCCTCTTTTCCTTCTTTCTTTCCTTTTACTCCTCTTTTCTTCCTTCCTTTATTTTATCCAACATTTATTGATAACTCATTTCACTCCGGACACTATGTTGTGGCCTCATTTGTACCAACATGTAAGATAGCATCATTCTTTTCTGGGTCCCAGTTTAGAAGATGAAAAAATAAATAAAAAGTGCAAAGTGAACTGAGAGGTCTTCACTTTCTCACCTCCAAATCACTCCTCAGTTCATCTCACTTGGATTTCTGTTCCTATGTCACTCTTAACCGCTCTTCCCTACTGCTAATTCTCCTCGTTTGAATATGAATTCCATGGAAATGGACGTGACCTGTCTTGGACCCCTCACACACAACAACCAGTAAATGCTGAGGGGTTGATGCCAAACAACTAACTTGGAGCAGGAATCTGTGGTGTCCAGGTCACTGCTTGGAAGGAGCAACTGATTTCAGAACTAAGAGCTGAAGAAGAGAAGGTATTTAGGATAAGAGGTCAGGAGTGTAGTTAGATAGATAATCTGGAAAGAGGAAATGGAGTGTGCAAAGATTTAAAGGAGGGAGAGCACAGTATTTATTTGAAGAGGAGAAAATACAATTATCCAGTTTGGGCAGGCATGTTGTAGTCAGAATGGCGAGAAATTTAAGCTGTATCTGGAAAGCAATAGGTAGCCATTGAAAGATCTGAGGCAAATAAATAACGTATTAGATTTTTATTCTCAGAAAATTCCTGTTGACATTATAGAAAGTGGTTTCCAGGTGAGCGTGAGATGGGAGAAGTTCTGTGTTCTTGCTGCTGTTTGTTGTTTTCTGCATAGCTGCCGCACCCCTAAAAGCACCAAGCACTAGGAGGCTCAGTGCTCAGTCCAAGTTCCCCAGGTGGTGGTGATGTGCAGCCTTGGCGAGTGGGTGGCTTACAAAGAGTGGTGAGATCGATTCCAGAAGAATTAGCCAGTAGGAGGGGCTAGTGGTTGGGGGAAGGGGGGAAAGAGTGATGGCGTGAACATTTCTGAAGACAGAAGACGGAATAGTCGACTAGCAAATAGTGGGTTCACAGTAAAGCCGATGCCATCTGCAGGCACGGCCGCTCTCCTGGGTGTAAACATTCTGCTACTGGCCAGGATGCAGCTCAGTGGTGGCGCGCCTATCTGGCAAGCTCAAGGTCCTGAGTTTGATGCCCTGTACTGGGAAAATATTGATAAATACTATTACCACAACATGGTTTTACCTAGGATTTTCTCTTTGCCCCTTAGGTAATGCAAGGAAAAAAATTAATTTACAGTGGTGAATAATAAGCAGCCCTGAATAATAATTCACAATCTTACTTTGGTGGCCAACTAAGTCCCCACTTGAACTCAACAAGATCAACAACTGAATATTAACCACCAGGAAACAGCAGGGCCAACCACATTGCAGTTAGACAGCAGATCACTGGCTTCTTCAAGGTGAAGTTTTAGTACCTCAATGCATGTGCCCAGACTGCAATGGGGCCGCTTCCTAGAAAACATGGCTTGGAGAGGTGCCCATCGCTGCTTTTGCCCTGATCATCCTGAAGGAACTTTCCAACAGAACTATGGACACGTGTGCTGTGTTCTGTTACTGTCCCTGTCTGAGTGTGTGGTATTAAGAACTTGTAATCCCACCAAAATGACCCCTGTACCATGTACTTATTAAAGCTGTCTCCTGTTGATGCCCTGCTCAATAAGAATATCTATTTGGCAATGCAGCTCTGAGCTGGTTTTCCAAGGTCTTCATAGGATGCTCTTAGCTGGAGTAAAACAGAATTTGTTCCAGATTTTGATTGCAAAAGAAACACCAGGTCCTGCATGGGTACACATAGCAGTTAGGGACAAAAACCAAACCCATTTTTTTCCCCTCCATCCACCTCTCTGCCTCTTCCATGGTTTCTTTTCTCTTTTTCTAACTTCCTCTCTGTGTCTTTCCTTTCCCTCATTGATGATTCATTCTTGAAATTTCTTATGAACTTAAGACATGTCAAGGAGTATGCCATCCCCACACCAACTAGCTCAGGCACTCTCTCTCTCTCTCTCTCTCTCTCTCTCTCTCTCTCTCTCTCTCTCTCTCTCTCTCTCTCTCGGAGACAGGGACCCACTTTGTAGTTCAGGCTGGCCCTGAGCTCACTATGTAGCCCAGGCAAGCCTCGAACTCAGCAATCCTCCTGCCTCTGCCTCCCAAGTGCTATGGTTCTCTTTTTTATGTTCTGCAGAAATTACATCTCAATACACTGATGAATTTCACTCTTTTTGCAAGTCATACAGGGTTCTACCGCTAAAAGCTGATTTACTCTTGAAAGGCTAAGTTAGCGCCAGCACAGGAGGCAAACCACAGGAAATGGAAAGGCAATTACCCCATCATCTGCTGATGTGTACAAGATCAGACCCAAATATACAGAGGGGGAGGGGAAGCAAAAAGAATGAACGCACATTATGCATACATACTTTTCCCACAATAAATGTAATCAGTATGTGCTGCAAACATGTACTAATAAAATTTTTTGAAAGACACATCGCCATTAACTACCTTCAAAATATTACTTCTAGCTTTGGACATTCTTATCGTATCATTCATGCCACTCTCTGAGGTAGTTCTGGAAGTCCTTTCTCATGAGTGTCTTCATGAAGTGATTTTTTAAAAATACAGCCAGTGGCATTCAGCAGAAAGGCAGCTCATAACAGGACAACTGTGTGTGCTCATGCGTCTCATTCACTGGGTCTGGCAACAGCGCTCCTTCTCGATCTTCCCGGAGCCAGAACGACTGGGAAAGGGAAATGTTTCGACTGGACTCAGGACATGGAGGCAGCGTGGTGGCAGAACTGGGAGACATGCAGGGCTTGGCAGAAGGACGCTGAACTGCGGAGGGACAGCGCTCGCTCTGCCCACGCACAGCCTGGGAAGGAGGCGTGGAGGACGCGGAACTTAAAATAGCTCCTCAGCCTCCAGGATGAGCAGAGAGCTCAGGGGGAGGAAGCGTTTGCTCTCTGGACCAGGACCGAGAGCACCTTCCTGCAGAGAGCACCTATTTATCA
>PVIC010007287.1:0-51404 GCA_004025085.1 Thryonomys swinderianus | reverse complement strand
TTTGCAAATTTGTATGCCAATAAATTGGAAAAGTCCGAAGAAATAAATAAATTCAAAAATACATATGAACAGCTAAAACTGAACTAAGAAGATATAAAAACTGAGTAATTCAGCAATATGCAATGAAATAAAAGCAATAATTTAAGATTCAAACTATCAACTAAGAAAAGTTAATATCTTGATGAATCCACTGTTGATTTCTACAAAACCTTCAGGTATTATCTAACACCAACAGTAATCCATGGAGCTAACATTATCCTGATTCCAAAACCAGACCAGGACCAAAACAAAGGAGAGCACTACAGGTCCATCTCTCTCTCTCTCTCTCTCTCTCTCTCTCTCTCTCTCTCTCTCTCTCTCTCTCTCTCTCTCTCTTTTGAGACAGGGTTTTGTTTTGTAGTTCAGGCTGGCTCTGAGCTCATTATGTAGCCCCAGGCAAGCCTCGAATTCAGCAATCCTCCTGTCTCTGTCTCCCGAGTGCTGGGATTACAGGCATGAGCCACCACACCTGGCACTGTGGTATGTGGTATTGATGGCTGGTGGGCGTGAATCTCCACGCCCAGCATTGTATGTGGTTATGGGGGACTGAACTCAGGACCTTGCGCTTGTGAGGCAGGCGCCAGAACCACTGAGCCAAACCTCTGGCCCCAAGGTCAATCTTTTTAATAATCACAGATGTGGAAATCCTCAACAAAATACTGGCAAAAAAAAAAGTGCAAGTTATCAAAAAAAAAAAAAATCATGTACCATGAACAAGTAAGTCTCATGTCAAGGGTATGAGGATGGTTTAACACAAAAATCAATAAATGTAATACATCACATAAACATAACTAGGGAACAAAAAAATCACATGGTCACCTCAGTAGATGCAGAACCAGTCTTTAGTAAAATCCCACATCTGTTCTTAATTAAAAACTTGAAGCAAATAAATATAGAAGGACCTTATTTCTGTCTGATAAGAGCTGCTTGTGACAGAATTACTACCAATATCGTATTCAATGAGGAAAATCTCAAAAGTTTCCCTGTAGGAGCAGACACAAAAGAAATAAAAGGGATATATAAGGAAGGAGCTGAGTTACTCTTATTTGCAGATGACACGATCCTCTAATGGAAGAGCAAAAGAAATCCACTAAAAGATTCTCAGAAGTAGAAACTAAATTTAATAATCTAGGAGAATGTAAAATCAATACACAAAACCAGTATTATTCATATACACCAATAATGAACTCATTGAAAAAGAAATTAGCAAAAAATACCATTCATAATTCGATTAAGGAAAATGAAACACCTATGAATTAACTTAATTAAATTAAAGACCTCTACAATAAAACTACAGTGTTTTTAAAAAAAAAAAAAAAGAAATTGAAGAGAACATCAGAAAAATGGCAATATATCCTGTTCCTGAATAGATACAACCAACATAGTCAACATGAACATACTTCCAAAGCTGATACACAGTGACAATACAATCTCAATCAAAATATGATTAACATCCTTCACAGAACTTGAGGAAACAATCTTAAAATTCATATGGAACCAGAAGAGATCAAGAATAGCAAACATAATCCTGGGTAATAAGAGTAAAGAGAGATAAATCACAGTCATGGGTCTGAAGTTGTATTACAAAGCTACTGTGACAAAAACAGCATGATATTGACACAAAAATAGACAAGAGGATCAGTGGACCAAAACCAAAATATAGAAATAATGCCAGACATATTCAACTGTTTGCTCCTTCACAAAGAGGCCAAATATACACACTGAAAAGCACATAGACTCTTTAATAAATGGGGTTGGGAAAATTGACTATCAACATGCAGAACACAGAATCTAGACCCATATCTCTCTTTGCATTCTAAACTAAAATCAAAATGGTTCAAAGAACTAAATGTTAAAACAGAAACAATCTGCTGAAAGGTAAAATGGTGAAAACTTCTTAAGAATAGTTTAAGAAGTAGCAAAGGACTTTCTGAATAGAATCCCAGTCACACAGGAAATAGTACCAAGAATTAAGGAACAGGGTCATATCAAATTTAAGAGATTTTACACAGCAAAAGAAACACCAATAGAGTGAAAAGACAACCTACAGAAAAGAAAATGATTTTTCCTGCTATTCCTCAGATAGAGGACTAATACGTGGAATACATAAAGAACAAAAAATTTAGACCCCTCAAATTAAAGGTCTAATTAAAAAATGGGCAGTGGTACATACATTACCATGTTTATAGCAGCACAATTCATAATAGCTAAGTCTTAAAACCAACTATATGTCCATAAACAAATGAATTTATATGAAAATGTGGTATTTATACACAGTCGAGTATTACTATACTATGAAGAAGGATAAATTTGAGTCATTTGTAGGAAAATGGATACACTTTAAAACCATAATTTTAACTGAAATAAATCAGGCACGCAAGTTTAAATATCTCGTGTTTTCTCTATATGAGAAATGCAAATTATAAATAAAGAAAATAAAAACAACAATAACCTGACAAAGGTGTTTCAAGTTGTAAGTGAACTAATGATATTGTGAGAATTCAGTAAATGCTCAACAAACACAAATAAGGATGAAAAGTACAATGATGGAATAGAAGTAGAAGAGAGAGCTGTTATGAAGATCAACACAGGCCCACAAACTGCGGGGTCCTTTGCATCCTTGAATGTTCTTCTCATTTGACTTTTCAGTAACATCTGACACTCTTTTTTGGTTTTTTGTTTGTTTGTTTGTTTGTTTTGAGATAGGGTCTCACTTTGTAGTTCAGACTGGCCCTGAGCTCACTATATAGCCCAGGCAAGCCTAGAACTCAGCAATCTGCCTGTCTCTGCCTCCCAAGTGCTGGGATTTACAGGCGTGAGCCACCACACCTGGCACTGTGGTATGTGGTATTGATGGCTGGTGGGCATGAGTCTCCATGCCCAGCATTGTATGTGGTCGCCGGGGATTGAACTCAGAACCTTGCACTTGTGAGGCAGGCGCCAGAACCACTGAACTAACCCTCCAACCCTCTTTTTTGTTTTTTTGAGACAGGCTCTCACTTTGTAGTTCAACCTGGCCCCGAGCTCACTATGTAGTCCAGGCAAGCCTTGAACTCAGCAATCCTCCTGTCTCTGCCTCCCGAGTGCTGGGATTATAGGCTTGAGCTATCACGCCCAGCACTGTGGTATGTGGTATTGATTGCTGGTGGGTATGAGTCACCACGCCTGATATTTTATCATTGTATGTGGTTACCAAGATCAAACCAGGGACCTTGCGCTTGCTAGGCAGACGCGGGAACCACTATGCTAAATCTCCAGCCCACATCTGACACTCTTGATGGCCTCTCCTTGAAACAACTTCCTCCATAGCATAGAACTCTCCTACATAATCTTCTGCTTCTTTGGCTGCTACTTCTCAGTCTCCTTTGCAAAATTTCTTCCACCCAAGCTCTAAATGTTGGAGTACCTCAGATCTTAGATGCATTCTTCCCTTACTTCTAGCCATACGCTCCTGTCTGAGGATCTTGCCAATTCTTTTGACTTTACACCAATTTTAAATCAATTTAGAGATTTCCTTACAGTTTCAGACTTACATACAGTGTTTCATACTTGATATCTACACTCAGGAAGCTCAAAACCCCTATGTACAAAATTGAACTTACTCCCAACCCATTCTTCTTTTGTAAAGTTCCCATCTAAGTTATTACTCAAGGTAGACTTCTTTGTTTATGCTCCACCTTCAGCAACCTATTCTACAAACAAATCCTGTTGGCTCCACCTTTACCCCTATTGCTGGCCTGCTTACTGCCACAACTTTCTCACTGGTTCCTGGCTTCCTCTATGTCACTATTAGACAATTTTCAGTACAGTCAGAATTAGGCTGAATTATACCATTTCTCTTGTTTAAAACTTTAAACAGATTGCCATTGTTTTTAGAGTGTATCCTTATTTTTTATGGCCCAGAATCCTGCATTACCTGAAAACTTCTACTTCTCATAATTCTTCATCTACTTGCTAAGCTTTATCTATACTGGCTTCTTTCAGGCCCTTGAATTTAACAGTCTTTTCCTGTCCTAAAGATACGTTGTTGCACATGTTGTCATTCTTACTGGTATATTCTTCCTCTATCTAGCTGTAAGAAGGGCTCCTTTCCATTCTTTATTTCCTTCTGTAAGGGTCCAGAATAAGTCAGTCTCCCTTGTCATACTTTCTCAGTTGCCTGCTTTTTTCTTTCCTAACACTTTAGTTACATAGATGACAACTGAACATTCTGTATTTACACTGGATTGTAAGCTATATAATTAGGTGCTGTTATTATATTTACTAGATCTTAGCATAGTAAACATATCATTTAAAGCTCAAAATTGAATGTGAATAAAGGAATGAATGAATGACCATAAGACAGAGCCTAATGGGGAATTGTATAAGCCAGGGCCAAAGCTGAGTGGAACAATGCTTTGGACTGGAGCAAGGCAGATACAGAGCAATGGGAAACAAGATTTCTAAATAAGGAATTCTAAAGTGACAGGAAAGTTAAATTCATAACAGTTTTCAGTCAGAAGAAAGGTACAGGTAAGGAATAGAATGATGGAAAACTACCAGTAAAATAGAGACTAAATCTCTCTCTGCAAAGAATAAATGGTGTCTTGATAAAGAGAAGATAGTGGAACATGCAATTCCTGCCCAAAGCCAACAACATTAAAAATTAGGGAAGAACCCTTCTAAGAGACTTCCAGATTATAAAGAAAGCCTTCCTTCCTGAGTATCAGCTAAGTGACGAACTAGCCCAGACACAAATAGAAGATTCTGAGCTCACATTTGTATAGATTTTACTTGACTCATCCCCTAAAACCATAACCACACCCAAAATTCCCTGGGTTTCACTGTGAGAAGAATCCTGAATTAATTTATTTACACCTTTAATGGCTCCCTAGATCCCTTACCCTACAAGCAGATCGATATTGTGTTACAACTCCTCTCTGTACGTGCCTTGTTCATTTTTTCTAGTTAAATCTATCTCCATGGTCTTTACCACTAACCCACCCATCTACTGCAACAGTCCATTTATCATGTATGGATATTTCTATAAATGACCTGTTGTTCCCAGATGCCACAACTTTATATGAGCTACTTCCATTTACTATTAGTACCTTTTGATCCACCTTTCTTTGAAAAGCACATATATCCTCAAAGCCCAGCTCAAATTCTAACTTCTTCCTAAAATCTTTCCAGGTGCCTGCCTTCATTGTATGCATGTGTCTCTCTCCTATAATTACATGCATGTTATGATTTAAATCTAAAATATCCCCTTCAACATCTCATGTCTTCATAGGTGGGATTTTTGGAAGGTGATTGAATATATAAAGATTCTAACTTTATCAGCAGATTAACCCATTGATGAGGTCATGAACTAAAGGCATTATTGTGAAGTGATAAAAACATGAAGTAGGACTTAAGTGAAGGAAGTAGATCATAGAGACATGATTTAGGAGATTACATCTTGTACTATCGCTTTCTTTTCTGGTTCTTTCCCTTTGTGCTTCCTGAAAGTAGCCAGTTTTCCTCTCCTATTATATTCCATTGTGATGTTTCTGCCTTGCCATGGGCCTAAAAGGGAAGTAGTCAGCCAACCAGAGATTGAACCTCTGAAACCATGAGCTAAAATAAATACTTTCTACCTTAAATTGTGAATGTTTTTCCAGAGTGGAAAGTTGACTAATAAAATTCACATTTCCTATGGATAAATGTGATTTATGATTGTTGGTTTCCCCCAAAACTGAACATCATCAAAACTCTTGACAACAGAATGTAACACTGAGTTCTTTCCAACTAAATACCATGGAGCATTTGTAACATACAAATGTATACCAGAGTCTTTCCAGTCCTATACCAAATTGCCACAGATTATGCAACACAAAACAACAAAAATTCATTGTCTTATAGTTCTGAATATGAATAATCAAACATCAAGGTTCTGACAAGGCTACCTTACTGGCTTTTTCTTTCTGGTAGTTTCTGAAAGTCCTTGGTGTTCCTTGGCCTGCAGCTGCTGCATTTCCATCTCATTTTCACATGACATTTACCTCTTGCATGTGTCTCTTCTTATACAGACACCAGCCATTTTGTGTTAAGGTCCATTCTAATCCACTATGATTTTAGCATTACATCAACAACAACCTCATTTCTAAATGAGGTCACATTCTGAGATACTATCATTTAGGGGTGGGAGACAATTCAGCCTATATCAGGATGAGCATAGGAGGGATATTGTGTCCCTAAGAACTCAGTAAAAGATACAAATGTCTAAATCAAAAAAATGTACATAAACCCAACCACAGACAGAGGGAGGGAGAAGAGAAAATAATGTAGTATCCATTAATGAAGACTAGGGAGAGAACCAAGGAGGAAAGTTAAAGGAAAGAGTAGACAAGAAAAAAAATAGATGAAAATACAAACCTTGACTCTTCTCTGTCCCTGGTCAGGAGGATGTGAATGTGACTGTTAACAGTACCTAGAAAAAGTACAAAGAGCCTGTAGCTTTTTATGGCAAAATAAGGATGACCACAGAACCCATCCCAGCTTCTTCTGCCACAACAGCCCCTCCTTATTCCCTGCTTCTGATGATGCAGCTTGACTCAATGGTAAATTTAATGAGATTTTCAGTAAATGGATTCTGGATTCTCTTTCTATCCCAAGTAATTATAAAGCTCAGCAATTTTTTTCCCCTAACTTGCTGCTGATTTTCTAATTACTCTTGCTCCAAATAGGACAGTTAGCATTAAAATGAAACCATGCTGAGGTTGTGAGTTCATTCACATCTGCTTTGCTTTTTTCTTTAATCTGACAGCATGGTTTCATGGACAGAGAGCAGCAGGTGAATACCGTATTTTATGGTGGGAAGTTTGTACTCCAAAACACACACACACACACAAACCCTTGCTAACATCAAGATAAAACTCTCCAATGGGAGAAAATTATCAACACATCCCCCTCCAGACAGAGTGTAATGAGTCTTAGGAAGAACGCAGCGGCTAAGGAGGATGTTTTCCTTTACTTCTCAGTAAAGGAAGTAGCATGGCCTTAGCAACTTGAAATTCTCAACATGAAGAATTTCCTTTTATTAAAAGGCATATACTAAGCTTAAGATGAAGGGACAGGAGCTAGTCAAAAGGGAAGATAATTCAAGTAAAAAGAGTAAGTTGGCAGCAAAAAAGTAAACAGAGATAGTGCAGGAAAATTTACAGCATTTGCATGATTCCTGAATGGAGTATCTTGCAGGTAAAAGTCCCTGCCTTCCAGGTGAATTGCCCCAAATGTTATGTTGGCCTAATAAAGAGATATTTTCCCCTGTTATAAAATCTAGGATCTCAGCTGAGGTAAAAAGATTTCCAGGGATGTGTGATTAAAGTAACCAGCAACATTTAATCAGGAAGGAATCCTCACTATACAGTTGTCTAGCCACATATCTAATTTTATTTTATTTTATTTTTTTTTGAGACAGGGCCTTGTTTTGTAGTTCAGGCTGGCCCTGAACTCACTATGTATCCCAGGCAAGCCTCAAACTCACAGCAATCCTCTTTCCTCTGCCTCCTGACTGCTGGGACTACAGGAGTGAGCCACCATGCCCAGCATTGCAATGTGTGGTACTGATTGATGGTAGGCATGAGTCAGCATGCCTGGTATTGTATGTGGTTACCAGGAATCGAACCAGGGACTTTGGGCTTGCTAGGCAGGCACTGGAAGCACTGAGCTAAAACGCCAACCCCCATATATCTAATTTTTAAAAGGTCCTGTGGCAAATCAATCTCATGTCTTCTTCCCTTCACCCTGAATACTGACCACTGTACATAGAAACCTCTTCCCTGTCTGTCTTCTCATGATCTCATTCATTCTCCTTCAATAATCCTGGAATTAGGAAATAGAAAAACAGCCTCCAGACTACTATAAATAAAGAAGGGGGAACTTGGATTGTTTTTTCCCACTGTACCACCATAAATTCTTGCTATATCCCCCATGTGTTCTTTCTGCATTCTATTTCATCTGCAGGGATAAAGTGAGTACCTGAGTTTGGAATTCTAGAAATGTAAGGAAATGATTGTGGACTTAAAACTCAAACAGACCTGGATCTGCCTGAATCACTGATACACCATGTGTTCTTGGTAATTTTCATTTCTCTCAGCCTTATCTTTCTTTCATGTAGGGCTGGAATAGGCAACCTTCTTCTCTAGGTTACTGTGAGAATCTAAGAACTTGTCATTGCTGACATGTAATTGGCTAAATAAACACAAGTCACTTCTCTTACAAAGAACTTAATAAGCTGGTCTTGAGATTCTTGGCTGGAAAAGGCATTGCTGGACTCCCTATTTGTACTGGTTCCCCAAAATCTTCCTTATTTCTTTCTTCTCCACAAACCTCTCTGTTCTCAAAGGCAGAACTGGACCAAGCTGGGATGTCCTGAGGGCTCTGTTCATCTTGTTTCCATACCATCTGGCCTATGACCCATCATTAGTCCTTTTATGGCTCCTGTCTAAAGAAAACTCTTGTGTTTTGCCTACATAGATGGTTCCCTAATGAATGTCAAATAACAATAAAGCTTAAGTGTCTTCATCAGACACTTGAGCAGACATCTGTCCTCGCAGCAGTAAAATATGCAGTGGCTTTGGATACAGCTAAGGAATTTGAAACTGAATTTCTTCCACTTAGAGGAGAGTTGTGAATAATCTCAGTCACTAACTTAGAAAAAAAGTCCTTATAAGGCTATAACTAAGCTGTGGTGGCTCCTTTCATAAATCCAGCCAAGAAGGAAAACCATGTAGGGAAGAGCCAGGTGTCCAAAGGAACTGAGGTTACACAGGTCCCTGTAGAGCAAGTTCTCCCTCTGCCTGTGCTTCATTCTTCCTCCAGGTTTTTTGGACACCAACTCTGAGGACCTCCCCCACATTCAGCTGCAGTCAGAGTATCTGGTCTGCCTTTAGCTTCAGAGCAGGTATCTTCTGGTCAAGTGGGTTTCAAAGTCACAAGCCAAATAATCAATCCTCAGGCAATAGTTACCTGTCTTGTAGGAGTTCAAATGCCCACAAGTCAATGAGTCACACTGTGAGCCCTGTAAAAAGAAGCAGAAAAAGTCACGTCCTCAAAACTGAATGGACATAAAAAATGCAAGCACTGTGTGGTAGATTTTGGAACCTGATGTTCTGAAGTTCAAATCATGGTACAATCACTAGTTAACAGGGAAGTTTGGGGAAAGTCATTTAACAATTTTAGTCTAAGTGTCCTAACTTGATAAATTATATAGAAAGTGCAAGTGGTAAAGGGGAACTTAATATTCCTCTGCTGAAGTTGGTGTAATGATTAGCTATAAGACATCACAATCTATTTAGAATATGTCTTGTATTCAGCAGGCAATAGATAGGAAACACTTCCTAAAAAGTTAAGAATTGGATCAGGGAAAAGAAACAAAGCTGGATGAACCTGATGACTGTTCCTAGTGGAGATTATCAAGGCCAAGGACAGCTCACCCAGAACTCCTGAATTAAGTGTTTCAAGAAGTTAAGTGGGGACTGGTGATTTAGCTCAGTGGTTCCAGCACCTGCCTAGCAAGTGCAAGGTCCCTGGCTCGATCCGGTAACCACATACAACAATAGTGGGTGTGGTGACTCATGCCCACCAGCAATCAGTACCACATACCACAGTGCCCAGTGCGGTGGCTCAGCCTGTAATCCCAGCACTCAGGAGGCAGAGGCAGAAAGATTGCTTAGTTTGAGGTTTGTCTGGGCTACATATTGGACTCAGGGTCAGCCTGAACTACAAAGCGAGACCCTGTCTCAAACAAACAAACAAATAAATAAATATTTTTAAAAAGAAATTAAGTGGTTCTAATTATATGAGGCATTCTACTCTCTTATCAGGGAAATAGAGTTAACCCAATGCTTTCAGTTTTCAAGAATCCTGTAAAAGACTCTTATAAGAAATGGGAGAGATGAAAGCTGAACAACAGCAGTCATGGAACCCCCCTAAAACGAGCCCATATCACCATGAGGAGGCCTCCCTGGACCTGCCAGATCAAATGACTCCTGTGGAGCAAGACTGAGAACACTTATCTCATTTGTGAGGACACACTAGCAAAAACTGAATTATAAAATTAAGATTCAAAAATATTTCAGTACCCTTAAATAATAGATTCAGAAATATAATCATCAAATTCTTCTGTTCCAACTGGCAGCTGGAGATAGGGTCCTTCTGCTAAGTGTAATGGCTTTCTGGTTTTAAACCCAAATAAACAAAAAGTTGGAGGGGTAAAAAGTCCTCAAATTTCTTTCTCTCAAAGAGAAGAAGTAAAACTACTATGACTATAAATATCCACTCAGTCCATCCACAGAAGTCAGTTCGCAGATGCCATGGTATATTAGGAGTCTCAAGAGAAGTAGAACCAATGCAGATAGGGAGTGACTCATGGGATTTTGGCAGCCAAGCCCCATGATCTGCCAGTCACAACCTGAAGATCCAGCAGAGTTGTTAGTGCAACACTACTCCAAGTCCAAAGATGTGAACAATGGAGAAAATGGTGTAAATCCTAGTCCAAGGGCAGGAATCTGATGTTTTGGCTCACACAGGCAGACAAGAAGGGAATGAGTCTTCCCTTCTTCCAGAGCTTGTTCTGTTCAGCCCTTCAGCAAATCACTCTGGAGAGGGTTATTTGCTCTAGTGATCCACCAATTCTAAAGCTAACCTCATCTGGACACTCTCATAGGTGTACCCAGAAATATGTTTATTCTGGGCATCCTCTGGCCCAAGCAGGCTGAAGTACAGAATCAGCCATCACAAGTAAGGATGGCTGGAGGAACTGATAGATGTATAGACAGCTCTCCTGCCTTCTTCTGCTTATTTTGTGGTACTTAAACCCTTATCTTACTGACATTTTGCCTGAAAGCAGATTGTGCAGTCTGTTTAGAACCAGGCAGCCATCTCAGCAAAACTGAAGTTAACACTGGGGCACAAGTGAGCCAGAGACAAAAATCAGCTGGTGCCCTGGCCTCACTTTAAATCAGTCTTCTTCAAGGAAAAGGTTTTACATTTGCTTCTCTTACATGATCTATTTACTTCATTTCTGCGCAGGAAGAAATAAAGAACACTCAGTGCACATCTTCACAATGTCTCTTTCTCAATCAGATCCACTTCTCATGCTTTGAAGTCATATTGGCAAAATAGCAGGCACGCATCAATTCTGTCTTACTGTGTTCCCCACTTTCGGTTACTTTCAGTCCTGGGATGTATTACACATTCACTGCTACCTCTTGAATAGCCTGAATATTTTTCTGTCAAGTTTGATATGCAAATAAATGAAGATGGACAGACTTGAAGCTGGTAGCTTCTCACTTCCATCTGAACAATTCAAGGCAGCAGGCACAGAGCAACCTCCGCACTCCCTAATTACCTTCCCATTTGTAGGAAAAATTCACTTTGCCTCACAGGACTAGTTTCATATGAAGAAACAGGGAATTGTGCAGGAAACTTTTATGACATCATGATGCAGACTTTGAGCAGAAATAGATTAAAAATATTTCCAATTTGTGGTTTTGACCCCAAACCAGAACAGCAAGGGTGATTTTTATAGGTTACCAAGGGAATATTTGAGAATAATTTTATTTCTATTTATAAAAATAAAATAATTTTCGGGGCTGGAGGGTTAGCTCAGTGGTTCCGGCGCCTGCCTCGCAAGCGCAAGGTCCTGAGTTTGATCCCTGGTAACCACATAGAATGCTGGGCGTGGAGACACGCCCACCAACAATCAACACCGCATACCACAATGCCGGACGTGGTGGCTCACGCCTGTCATCCCAGCACTCGGGAGGCAGAGACAGGAGGATTGCTGAGTTCGCGGAGGCTTGCCTGGGCACCATAGTGAGCTCAGGGCCAGCCTGAACTACAAAGCGAGACCCCTGTCTCAAAAAGCAAAATAAATAAATAAATAAATAAATAATAAATAAAATAATTTTCAAGAAATTCTACTTGAGTTTGAGATTCAAGCCCATGGGCATCCCCAAATATGCTGCTTTAAGAACTGCCACATGCTTTTGCCTATGTGACATATACAGAATCTTCAAATGATGACAAATATTGGAATTTTTAAGTCGTAAATGAGGCCCCAAGATAATGTTATTTCTTGAAGCCAGTTCTTCATTCTTTCTACTCTTGTTTTTTTAACTTTGTTTCATATTAAAAGCAATCTTCTTTGCATTAATCAATATCAGCTCACAAAGTTTAGTTTTTAAATAAAAGTTTGTTTTCAAATAGGAATCTGAGCATGTGGCATGGAATAGGTTTTAAGATTATATTTTAGACTCAATAGCATTTAAAGGATCCTATTTAGTCATCTTTTGTCTGTGACAGTGATGGACATGTTTCTTCTTTAGCATTCAGACCTTGTCTGTCTTTGTCACAGTCCTTGAGAGACTTAAATATCACCAAAAGCAACTGTTGACCCATGGCCCAGGTTTCCCACATGCGCTGCTCCTAGTGCAGAGCCTTATAAAAATAGTCTCTGCCAGTACTATCTACAGTATATTTTTTAAAAAGCAGCTAAGAAACACATGAATAAATGCTCATTTGAGAGATACATATGAAAACAAAACTGGGATTCATCTCACTCCACAGAGTGGCTGCTATCACAAAATCAACCAACAATAAATGCTGGCAAGGCTGTGGGGAATAAGGAACCCTTCTCCACTGTTGGTGGGAATGTAGACTGATGTAACTACTGTGGAGATCAGTGTGGAGACTCCCCCCAAAAACTAGGATTATCCCTTTTGACCCTGCTATTCTCCTATTAGAGATATACATGAATGAATTAAAAGATTCGTATCACAGCAACATTTGTGCAATCATGTTTATAGCAGCTGAGTTTGTGATAGCTAAATCTTGGAAACAACCCAAATGTTCATCACCTGGTGACTGGGTAAAGAAAATGTAAGGTTTTTTTTTTTAATAAAATTGAATATTATTCAGCCATAATGATAAATTTGAGTCATTTATACTCAAATGGACATACCCTGAGGACATTCTCATAAGTGAAATAAATAGGTCAAAGATGTCTAAATATATCTTTTATATGAGAAATTGAAGATATAAATGTTATAAAATGTAGGATAGATATTATGAAATAGAAAATATTCAAAGGAAAAAAGGGGTAGGGGTAAGTAAATAAGGGAAAGAAAATATTTGATGGTAAAGAAAAGGAAACAAAGCTTATGTATGTAGGGCATGGGGAATTGTAGAGTGGGCAGGGTAATGGGAAAAAAATGAGAAGTTGTGTCATGTACTGTTACAAATTTTCAATGTCACTTGGGATAATGATTTGTATATAAAATGTAACAATAAAGTCAATTTTAAAAAATAGTCTCTGACCATAGAAGTACAGGAGACAAAAGAATATTTGGTCACTTTCTTCTCTTTGCTCCCTTTCTATTTCTTCTAGGTGTACTGACTCCACAACCCTGGCCATTCACCATAGGATATAATCACAGCCCTTCCAGACTCACAAACCTATGTTTTTCTGCTCTCTTTTTGTCTCCCCAATAAGGGTGCTGGCTTCTTGTGCTGCATTGCCCTTCCCTATTTCTGCTCTTTATTAGGCTAGCTTTTTCTTTGATGCTTAACCCCAGCCATCCTCTGACACCAAGCATTGATACCAGAAAGCCCTGATTCATCCAATGTGGTTTTTTTGTTTTGTTCTGTTTTTTTTGTTTTGTTTTTTTTTTTTTTTTTTTTTTTTTTTTTTTTTGCTTTTTGAGACAGGGTCTCGCTTTGTAGTTCAGGCTGGCCCTGAGCTCCCTATGGTGCCCAGACAAGCCGCCACGAACTCAGCAATCCTCCTGTCTCTGCCTCCTGAGTGCTGGGATGACAGGCGTGAGCCACCACGCCCGGCATTGTGGTATGCGGCGTTGATTGTTGGTGGGCGTGTCTCCACGCCCAGCATTATATGTGGTTACTGGGGATCGAACTCAGCACCTTGCACTTGCGAGGCAGGCACCAGAACCACTGAGCTAACCTTCCGGCCCCAATGTGTTTTTGTTTCAATGCACTTATATTTAAGATAACTTTCATCTCTCTATATATGTGTGTGTGTGTGTGTGTGTGTGTGTGTGTGTGTGCGCACATGTGTGTGTGTTCCCCATCTTGTTCCAGTTGAAAATAAATTCTCAAAGAAAATTTCACATTTTTTACAGTTCTTGAGTTTTTTTTGTCATCAACATTCATCCCAAAGAAGTAAATATTTTAATTTTATTTTTAATTGAAGTACATAACTTATATACCATAAATTTTAAATGTCAGGTAAACAAATTCTGACTCCTGTATACACATCTAACCACCATCCACATGCCTTGTGGAATATTCCCAACACTTCAGAAGGCTTCCTATTACCCCTTCCCATCAAAATCCTCCACAGTTAACAAATATTCACATTTATATGACTATAAGTTAAATTTTTCTCATTTTGGAAAACTGTACAAATGGAAACTACAGTGTATCTGGCTTCTTTATCTTCCTTCTCTTGAGTTATTTTGTGTATGGTATGAGTAGGTTTATATTCATTGTTTTTTACATGAATATCCAACCAGTACCACTGTATTCACTGAAATGGTCATTGTCCTCCTCCACTGAATTTCACTGATGGTGTTACAATAAAGTAGGTTTCCCCATTCTGTTTCATGACCTGGTTTTCTATCCTTACACAGATAAAAGACTAAACTACCCAGGATGGGTATTACTAGAGCCACTAGAAACCTTAAATATGTTTTAGTGATATGTCTCTTTCAGAAATCTACTGAATACACTGGATTTTAGGTGCCTTTTGCTATTGGTTCCTTCTCCCTCTCCCTTTTCCCCATCTACTATCTCCTTCCTTCCCCTTCTTGTCCTACTTCTCTCTCTCCCTCACCCTCTCCTTTGTCCTCGCCCTCTCTCTCTTCCAACAAATGGATGGTTGATTTTTCAGTCTAATGATGAGAATGCTAATGTGAGAGAGGACAGTAAGTTTTGAAGGGTTCAGCATATATGAGATGTATAAAGACACAGAGCTCAAAAAAGAAACTAAGTTTGTAGATCCAGTCTATACATGGTCATGGGCATAGAAATAGAATAGGGATAATGAAAAGAAGAAAGTCAAGAACGTGAAATAGCTGCTTAAGATGGAAAATGAACAGAAATGAACAGAATAAAAGAAAAAATGAAGAAAGATGGATTTTACAGAAGCCAGGACAAGAGTCATTAGTATTATCCATCACATCTCTCAGGTCAAATGTGAAATGCCTTGAATTTTATATTCAGGAGGTAACTAAAAGAATGGCTTCATGTAAGGAGAAGGACAAGAGGCAGAGTGCCAGTGTCCATGAGCAATGAGAAATATGGAAGTGGACACAGGAAACTCATATCCTCTTTCTGTAGACTTGGGTGAAAATGGATGATGAGCGAGAGGGGGAAATAGGAGTAAAAGTATTTTTATCATTGTGTCATTTTTGTCATTTGGTCTATACCTTAGGTTCCAAATCTTATTTGGGAACAATGAAAATAAGTTCTCTTCTTTAGTTTGTATTTCTTTTCTCTTTCTCCCCTCCTTCTCCATCCATTTGTATCCTGGCAGCACATTTCATCTGTCAACAATCTCTCTCAGCCATGGACTAGGTTCATTAGGGAGGCAAAATGCAGGAATATCCCTCCCTTTCTTCCCTTCCTTGTTCTGCCCCTTTCTACCTTGCCCTTGGTCTGAGTTCTGTGTTTTTCCTTCACTCAACTCGGCTGAACTGAGTTCTTGTCTTAGGAGACCACAGTGTGCATAGGAATGGAGAAAGATCTTCCGGCCACAGTGGATAACTCCTCTGTACCTGCTACCGGTGCCTCTCCAAGAGTTGGGATGAGTGTTATGTTCCAAAGGACAGTGCAGATGCTGAGAGGGCCTTCTAGTCACTGCACAGAGGAACTGTGCCCAATCTCCTTGAAGAGACAAGGGGCCAATTCCAAATTTGGAGGACCAAACCTTGGGGAAAAAGTTGGGACAAAAATTGATCATGAAGCTCAGAGTTTATAACTGGAAAGACATTTGATCTAGATTAGAATGGTTTGAGAGCAAAGAGAAGAAGGATCCAGGCTGGAATAAGGACATGTCCATGACTGCTGTCTAGGCCTGGGTGGGAAAAGGTAGACTTTAGTACACTAGTCATCCAGTCAGACTGTAAACACTGAACCATAAGAATCTGTGTCTTCCAGTACTGATTCCAGGAACATTGAATACATTTCACTGATATTTATTGGAGACTGAAAGTTTTAATTTTAATTAGATTAATTTCTCCAGATTTACTACATTTTTAATGTGTTTTTATTATGCCTTGAGGTCATCTTTCCCATAGGGACTATTCTAGTTTTATAATTAAAAAGATAATCAACATTCTGAATTTAAAATATGGATTTCTGAAATTTGACTTTTCTGGAACAAGATACATCATAAAAAGCTACCCTCCAGAGACTTCCAGTGCTAGACTCTATTTGCTACATGTTATTTCACTCATCTGAATGAAATATAGCCAGCTTTATTGACGATGCCGAGAAACCTCTTGGCATGTAGATCCTTGGTAACGATTCCAGTGTCTCTCATGGCAGACGTGAGCAGGTTGCCTCTGAGCTGGCTACAGAGTACACGCAGGTGAAATGCTGCCTATCCTGGCAGTCATGAGGTGGAGGCTGTCGCTGAATTCTGCTACCTCAACCTCATGCTGACAAACAACACACTAATAGGCAAAGAACTAGACACCACTCTCGAGGAACCCAGCGTGGCTTCTGGCAGAATGGCAGGAAGGTGCTGGTTTCCAAATAACAAAGTTTTGTCAGAGCCAGAAGCCCAGCATTCCCCTTCCTGAAGGGCTCTTAAGGTCCTCAGCTCTGCTTATGGATTCAGCCTTCCCCTGGAGGAATTACCTAGGCACCATGGGCCAAGTTATGGAGGGTCATGGCAGATCTAGAAGACACCTCTGTGGAGATCCAGTCTTGCTGGACCTTTAACTGAATTTCCACTAAATACCAGGTTCTGTGCTAGCCATTGCAGAAGATGCTTTTAGTCTCATTTGAGAGCCCAAGAAACCGAATCAGTACTTCAAAAGATGAAATGGCTTTGTCCCAAACCACACCACTAGAAAAGCAGAACCAGATTTGAACTCTGCTTTGTTCAGGCACAAACTCCATACATTATCTCCTCCGTCAAGCACTATTCTTTCCAGAAACACATTACTCCTGAGTGAAGATTCCACATATTGTCACATGCTCACAGGAGCAGGGTTCTCACTCAGTTCCTCATCTGTAACAAGTGGACTAATACTTTCTACATCCTTCATGATAGATGAAACTGGATCCTGACCAAATACTCCTTGAGCAGGATCAAACTTCAGCTTTCTTCTCTTGCATCCCCAGCTCTAGGCTCTGCACCCTGCCCCTGACTCTGCTCAGTCATCCCAGCCCAGCCCTGGCCTGTGGGCCCAGAATATCCTTGAAAACCCTCCCTTGCCACTCATACAAATTGTTTTTACATAAACTTGTGATAATATGCCTTTCCCCCTCATTCTGACTCTGTCTAACAGCCACAAACATCTCGATGCTTATGAAAATGAAATTATCCAGATGTCTTTGCAGATGTTACAAATGGCCAGTGCAGTACAACATAAACCAAAAGAAAATCTCCTCTCCCCACTTGGGAATGAGTGTTTGCAAATGGAACCAGGAAGAGTGACCAGATGCACACTAATTCTTGATGAAGGTGACTTTATCCCTGTAGTTAGGATTTCTATTTTGAAATCTATACAGAAATCTCAAGTATTCTGAATTTAAAATTTGTAATGCTAACCAAAGGTTTATGTGTTCATTATTGATATGTATTTGGGCCAAAAAAATCAGGTACAGTGAAGCACAAGGGAGACAAGAGGTGAGAAAGATTCTTTCTGTCTCTTTGGGGTCAACAAAGAGAAACCATTGCTGTTGTGCACTGGGTCTGGAGGAGAGCAGATAGGGTGAGAACAGGAAAGGGAAGGCAGACAGAAGCAAAGAGCTTCCTGGAGAAGAAACCCAGCCAGTCCTGAGGATGGAAGAGAACGGCCTAGTGGGGAAGCAAGAGGCAGTAGGGAGAGAAGGCCTCTACCCAAGAATGCAGGTGGGTGAGGGGTAACCCCCCCCCCCACCGAGGACCGACTCCTGCATCATTTGCCAGAGGCCTGAGAACAGACACAGTAAGAAAGGAAGCAGGAGCTCCTTCAGTGCCACTCTGAGGGATCCTAGATTTCTGCCTTTGAAGCAAAAGAGAGTACTGCCATGATTTAAACGGAGGTGTGACACAGGGGAAGTAGAGAGAAATAGAAGATTTCCTGTGTGGCAGAGAAGGATCAATTGAAAGACAAATTGTTGGTGTATTCACCTATCATGTTTTGACTCTACCTTCTTTCACAGATAAATTGAAGGCTCCAAGCAGCTTCTGTGATCCTGGGTAGGAGATGAACATATGTCCTCCATTCTGCATCCAGGTGTTTCTACCTGTGGCAGGAGCAGCAACAACAGAGCTAATAAAAGCCTGGTGCTGGCCAAGGCCTCAAATCCTTTCTGCCCATCATGGCTTCATCTCTGCTCTCCTCTGGCCAACCTACAAGATCTGCTGAAGCTGCTTCCCATCCAGGCCACCCTCTGTCCTTCTATCTCCACTCTGGCTGCCTGCTGTTATTTGAATTGCTGAATAAAGTCACATGGCTGTAGGCACAGCTGCTATGTCCTTGAGCCTGCAGCAGGTCTGGCTTTGGCTCGCTGGCTCACAATCTGCTATGTAAACCCATATCCTGGTGGCAGCCATGATCCCACAGCCCCACAGCCCCACAGCCCCACAGGGGAGGCCCCTCCAGGGCCATCTGTGGGAATCTGGAGCTGCTGTAAGGATGTGTAGGGTGCTGCAAGAATCAGGGGAGACGTGTGCTCTTGGCTTTGAGCAGCCTCCTGGCTCTTCAGGTTTAGCTTCCTGCCTTTCAGATGCTGTCACTAAGTGCAAATCTCATGCCATTTGCTTAAAAAGGGCAAGAAATTTAATCTCTTAATTTTTATTTTTTCTAAAATAGAATGTCATTATTATTTTGAGCCCCCAGGTAGAAAAAAATATTTATTACCCCTGACCTTAGCCTAACAGAATATGGAAGCCCCTTACACAGTTAGGGTGCAGGGAATCTTCCTGTGTCCTTGGTGGTATAGCTAGAAAGTGTCCTCCTGCCCTCCCAGTCTTGGCCATTTTCCATGCAAATCACTTCTGTTACTTCCTCTTCTTCCTCAGGACTCTTCAGGCCCAGATTGTTTTCAGATCCCACTCATCCCCTCTACACACTGGAACACAGCAGGGGTGCTCATGAGTCAAAATGGATGAAAGAATTAAGTGATTCATATCACAGTGAAATTTGGGCACCCATGTTTATAGCAGCTCAATGTGTCATAGCTAAATTTTAGAAACAACCCAAATCCCCATCAACTGAAGACTGGATAAAGAAGATATGGTTTTTCTATAAAATGGAGTATTACTCTGCCATAAAGAATGGTAAGTTTGAGTCACTTATACTCAAAGTGACCTACCTTCAGGACATACTCATAAGTAAAATAAATTGGTCACAGATGTACAAATATCATATCTTTTCTCTGGTGTGAGAAACTGAACACGTAAATTAGTTCTAGAATATATGACAGATGTTGTGAAATAGAAAATGTTCAAAGGGAAAGGGTTGGGGTAAGTAATGAAGGGAAAGAAAAAAATGTGATGGTAATTTTAAAAAGAAGCAAAGCTTATGTGTATAAGGGGTGGGTAGGGGAATGGGAAAAAATGAGAAATCGTGTCACATACTGGTACAAATTCTCAATATTGAGTGTGATCATGATGTGTATGTACAATATACCAATAAAGATTTAAATTTTTAAAAATCCAGCCATAGGGCACAGTTATCTAGGGGGTGTTATTGGTCGCTGTTTCTGTCACAGCATTTTTAGAGGCAGTGGCTTTAGCCCCCTGGGAAGCAGACAGTGAGGTGGAGCTCTGAAGGGCATCGATACAGCAAAAAGGGAACAAACTTCAGACCGCCATGAAGGTGAACTTGAGCAGAGACCATCCAGTGGAGGCCCTGGTTCCCCTGCCACATCCTGTCAGTATTGGCTGCTGCTGCCCAGGAGTGAAGTCTCAGCTCAAACACTGCAAGGAATTTGAAAGACTAGCAGCCAGGGGCTCTGGGCTTAGTATTCTCTACCGCTAAGTGGCAGATTCCTTCCAGAGAGAGGGGACCAGCCTGCATGCTTTTGGATCTTCACTTCTCTGCCTCACCCAGCCCAGCCCAGGACTCTCAAGCTGTCTTTGCCTGCTCTCAGTCTCCTTACAGCCCCCTACAGCTTTATCCAGGGGCCTGTGGACTATACCTTTGAAGACCTAAAGTCAAGGAGGAACATTGTTTTCCCTCTTTGTCTTATAAAATTTTCCCATTATGAAGTAAACTCATAATAGTCTAAAATCTATTCTGGCTAGGGAGGGGATATAAGAAAAGAAGCCTCAGGAAAACCTGGATAATCATTAACTTGTTCTTCAAATATTATATCACCATATGTCTCTGTCTAGTGAATTTCTGTCTTCCCACAGAAAATTATGCTTCTTTTCTGAGGTGGTAGGGACTTTCCACACCTCAGCACCTGCCTGGACACACAGTGTCCTGATCTTGTAGCTCATAGTACCTTCAGCCTCTCCAGGGAGCCTTAGGCAAGGGAAGCTGGGGGACACTGGAGCTCCCTCCAGCCTCGCGGTGAGCAGTGCCATGCTCTTACAGGGTTACTTGTTGTACCAGCCCTGGTTGCTTCCTCATGTAACCAGTAAAAGAGAAGTAGTGAAGCTATGAAGAACTCACCAAGTGCCAGGCACCACTTGAGCACTGCAAGGCCTCATTTATGCTCCACAGAAACCCTTTAGACACACACTACCTTTATCCCCAACTGATGGAAGAAAGGACTGAAGCAGAGTGGTCAAGTAGCTTTCCTCAGACCATCTAGTCACTGAATGACAGAACCCAGGTAGTCTGTTAGGTTAGTTACCACATCCCTATAGTTAACTGCCTTGCTTTCAGGGCAGTAATGTGGGGGGAAAAGACTGCTTGAGACAGGAGACATCAAACAGGGAAGCAGAATACAGGACACCAGAATCACAAGCATCATATAGGGAAGGATATGAGCAGAGTCACAGCTCTCAAGCACCCAGAGAGGTGACTCCCACAAAGTGCAGATGAGGAAATGGGGTCCTTCTGTTGGGTGAGGCCTCAGGCACTGGGAGGAGTAAATGCAAACCCATCTCTTCTCACCTCAGTGTCAACAACCTGTCCTCAAGTAGGGTGAGGGTTAGGGTTCCCTGGCCATACCCAAGTGAAGGGCTAAGTTCTCTCTTGGTGGCATTTGCCATGATCACACCTATGGTGCTTGGATTAACAGAGAAAGGTATTTAGTGTATCACAGAACAGAGGTGAGACGTAGAGTACTAAACGTGAGACAACTCCCACCTGTCCAGGGCAGAGCCTATCCCTGCTCAGCACTTATGATGAGAAGTCATTTATAGAGCCTACTTTACATGCAGCACATCCTGCAGTCCAAGATATTACCTTTCAAATGAAGTGATTTATTCCTTCAACAAATATTTATTGAGTACTTACTATGTGCAAGGCACTAAGAAATTTCCAAGAAAGAAAAAAGACAAGATATCATTTGAGGAGCTTGCAAACTAACACAGGGAATTATCACAATGATATAGAAATGGGTGTGTCATCTGGGCCTTTTGTAACAACTATAGTAACTAATATTTGAGATGCTACAGAGAATTTGTACATGTATACCTGGACCATCAGTTAATTTTCATCTCTTGAACTCTTCATCCTTATCCAGGAATGGCTTAGTTTCTTTTGCCTTCAAAATTCTGGGTTAATTAATTTTCTCTCATGGTTAAGAAAAAAAATATCATCTATCAAAGGAAGAAAGGTTCATTTAGCTTACAGGTTTTAGAAATTTTAGTCCTTAATCAGCTGGCTCCATGGCAAGGTGGCGTGGCAGACAAGCATGGCATAAGAACGATAGTTCATGAAGGACAGAAGGGAGAAAAGCAAGCAAGGACCAACCACAGCTCTTTCTATTCCTTATAGGTTATCTGGACTACTAGGAGTAGGTAGCACTCATCCCCTTAATCCTAATGCCCTTGGCCCTAGCATAGCACATGAATCAATCCTAGTTTCACACATTCTGGATCCACCCACATCTGAAAAAGCCCCTTTTATGAGTGCAGGAGACACAAAAGCATAACATTTCACCATTGTTCCACCAAAGATTCATGCACATCCCCTTATCCAAAAGATATTTATTCCGTTTCTAAGAGCTGCCAAAGTCCAAATAGTTCTAGCATTGCTGAAAAGTCAAAGTCTAAAGTTTCCTCTGAAATTAAAAGTAAACTCTTAGCTACAAAACCCTGTACAAATGAAAAGAAAGTTAAATATTTCCAACATTCAATGGCACAAGGTAGACATTCCCATTCCAAAAGTTACAAATAAGGGGATAGCAATGAATAGAAACAAAGCAAACCAAAATCCAGCAGACTACATATTAAATTCTGAAGTTTCCTTCCAGCATCACCAGCAATCTGTGACAAGTTATGAACTCCAAAGGGCTTGGGTCACTCCTCCCATATGGCAGTGCTGGTAGTTGTCACTCTTGTGACTTCTCTCTTGGGCAAGTTCTGCTCCCTCCTTGCAGTTTTCCTCAGACAATCCAAGTTCCTGGCTTCTCCAAACTTCTAGGGCCTCCACTGTACCTTTGGCTTCACATTCACAGCTTCTCTTGCTGACCTCTCAGGGGCATGCTGCCTGGCCCCAGGCCTTCTTCTGAAATCCAGGTGGAAACTTTCCTCACCCTACAACTCTTGCGTTCTGCATGTGACTAAAATCAGTACCAGCTGAGTACCATCCAGGTCTGCTGCCAGTAGGAGCTGCAGCCAGGCTTCTTCTCTCTTAGCTGTCAGGGCTGAGTGCCTGTGAACCAAATCTCAAGGAACCATATCCCTAGGCCACTGCCATTTGACACACATAATGTTTTGAGCCTCTCTTCTCAAAGCGCATGTTTCACCTTTGCAACTCTGAGACTACAAAGGATAGAGTCCTGTTGGTTCTTGTTAAACCACAGGTCATCTTTTCTGTTGTCATCTTCTGAAATAGTTGGCTTTTTCTTGCTAATCCTTTCAGTGACCAATTTCTCTTCTGTTTCATCTTTGCAGGCTGCAGCTTTACTGGAGCTTTCTTTCTAGCCAAAATCAAAGCATATTCTATCATTCCGCTGGGCTCTTTGCTCTTGATTCTCAACATAAATCTGGCTAAGAGCTGCCAGTGGTAGCCATGCCACCACTTCAACTGTAGACTGTCTTGATATTTTTTCTGACAGATTAATTAGTCCACTGCCCTTAATCTCAGTCTCAGGCAAAGCTTTAGGACATCACCAAAACACAGACAAACTTTCTGCCAAGGTATAACATACATTGTCTGGAATCCAACAGCTGAAGCAGTCCTTCTCCCCAGCAGAATCCTCCTGAGAACAGACTTCACCACAGGAATTTCTATCAGCATTCTGGTCTTCTGAGCTCTGATCAGAATGTCAGCATTAGATGTTTAAGCTCTACTTTTTCAGTTAGCATCTCTGAACCTTTCCTTACTCTTCCCCTTCTCATAAGCCAGCTCCTAAACCACATAGTCAGGCACAGTCACAGCAATGACTCCATTCTCTGTACCAAATTCTGTCTTATGTTTTTTTTGTTCATTGCTGAGACAAAATACCCAACACCCACAAGTTAAGGAAGGAAAGGTTTATTTAGCTAACAATTTGCAGAGGTTTCAGTCCATAATCAGCTGGCTCCAAGCTAGGGTGTCATGGCAGACAGGCATCTCGGAGGAGAAACAGTCCATGGTTGCAAGGTAGCAAAGCAAGAAGGTGGAGCCAAGAAGTGTCCCTAGAAGCTTCTTAACACCTCTTTATTTATCTTCCAGGATATCAGGATTAGTGCAGTCCCAAACAAGTCAGTGTATTGATTTAGCAATCACATACCCTTAATCCAAGTATCACACACTCTAGATTCAGCCACCTCTGTAAAAGCCACCACCTGTGACCACATGAGGCTTGGAGGGAACACTTGGACATAAACCATCATAAGAAGCAAATTCCTATTCACACTGTACAACCCTTCTCAAATGTCAACTCTTCTGTGTAGCCTTCCTGGACTGCCTACCTCAACTTCTCAAGTGTCTTTCTTTACTCCCTCCACCTCTTCCTCTATACTTTCCTTCCCTATTTTCCTAATAATATATTTTTTTCAGTAACACCAATGTGCTAAGCATCAGCGTTAACATCTGGCAAGGGAGTATTTAGTCCTCACCTCAACCCTGTGAGGGCAGAGGTACAGGGACTCTGCACTACACCATAAAACACGTGTCTAAAACCTTAAACTATACATAGTATTTTCCAGTCCTGTCACCAAACCATACTTTTGGAGCTGGAGGAGCGTCTGCTGTACACCACTGATCTGCCCTGCTGGGGACTCAGTCCTGCCCAGGCTCTCCATTCCTCCATACCTGTGACCCCGTATCTCCCAAAAGCAACTCTGCTTCTGGGCCACCAGAGTCACCAGTCTGCCAGACCTGGTTCTAAACAAAGACCCTCCCTCTGCCACCTGCCCTGTTACTCCAGCTTTGTGCAGCTGGTCAGCCAGGATGCAGACCCTCCCTCCCCACTTTCCTTCACTGTTAGTACAGCTGAGCTCAACCAGGCTAGGGATAGGGAGGGCTCAAGGCAACAGTGCACAGAGCCTTTGGGAGGCTGCGCAGTCAAGCACACCTGGATTTGGAACCCACCCCCTGCCACAAACCCCAGTTCCGCCCCTGCTGGTGTGTACCCTGGGTGAAGGACGCAACTGCCCAGGCCTCAGCCTTCTGCAGAATACAGAGCAGTAAGGGTCACTCTTGTCTAGTGAAGCTATTCAGAAAAACAAAATGCTTCCTGGGAAGAACGATTGCTGTGTAAACCAGAAAGTACCCTTACACACTAATGATACTCACATAACCAGTTTTATTATTTGCAATAGTATGTTTGGAAGCATTAGCACTTAAAGGTTAAGATATGATTTCTAGAGCCAAGATGCCCACAGTTCAAATCCTCCCTCTGTTATTTACTAGCTGTGGTAACTGGGGAAAATTAATTTACCTGTCTATACTTTTATTTAGTTTCTTCTCCCATTGTGTCTAAAGATTAAATAGGTTAATCCATCTAAAGCACCTACACAGTGTCAAACATAGCCAGCATTCCTTAAATGCTAGCTATGACTAGTATCAGGGTCTAAAGAATAGTATATTATAATATTATAAGAGTAACTAATACTGAGAGTTTATGAAGCATTTACACATTTATTTTCTGAAAGTCCAAAGACCATCCTTTCATTTAATTCTTTTATAATTGAGTTTATTGGTACATTTTATATGTATATTACGATCACCTTCAACATTGAGAATTTGGACCTGTACATGACATATCTTTTTTTTTTTTTTTTTTTTTTTGAGACAGGGTCTCACTTTGTAGTTTGGGCTGGCCCTGAGCTCACTATGTAGCCCAGGCAAGCCTCGAACTCAGCAATCCTCCTGTCTCTGCCTCCTAAGTGCTGGGATGACAGGCATGAGCCAGCATGCCTGGCACTGTGGTATGTGGCATTGATTGCTGGTGGGCGTGAGTCTCCACGCCCAGCATTGTATGTGGTTTCTGGGGATCAAACTCAGGACCTTGTGCTTGCCAGAAAGGCGCCGGAACCACTGAGCTAATCCTCCGGCCTACATGACATATCTTAATTCTCATTTTTTTCCCATTCTCCTGCCCTGCTACAAGCCCCTGCCCTCCTTATATACATAAGTTTTATCTCCAGTTTTTGTTTTTACCGTCAAATTTTTTCTTTCCCTTCTTTACTTTCCCCTCCCCCTTTCCCTTTTCCACAAAGACCAGCTTCTGCCCACAGAAATTAGTAGAGAAGTACTACTCAGGCTGGGATTTTGAAAAAATAATAAGGTCAGGACAGGTGGAGTGGATGACTCAGAGAGGGAGGTAAAGGCCAAAGACACAGGACAGAGTCTGGAAGCCTATTATTGGGTGGGTTTCAGCAAATGTTCTATGCCTTCGCTGTATAACAGAATTGCCTCTAAGTTTTCAAAAATATCCTTACATTGTCCCGATTCTAAGAGCTTTAATTCCCTGGGCTTGGTTGGACCTTGGGTATTCATGGATTCAGAAACATTCTTTTTTTTTTACTGGGAATTTTTTAATTGAATTCTTTGTTGGTACATTTTATATACAGCTCACAAGCACACTCAACATTAGGGAATTTGTACCAGTATATGACATGAGTTAATTCTCATTTTTACTCATATCCCTACCCATCCCCACAACCCCCCACACCCTATATATATGTTCTTTCTTTGCTTCCCAAATCATATTTATTCTTTCCCCTACCACATTCTCTTGAATATTTCCTATTTCACAGAATCTATCATATAAATACCATATCTTTTCTCTGGTATGAAAACCTATAGATGTAAATGAGTTCTAGAATGTATGATAGATTCTGAGAAACATTCATTTTTGTTTCTTTTTTACAGGGAGCTGTTTTGAACCCAGTGTCCTCTCACTGAACTACATCTCTCATTCTTTTTTATATTTTATCTTGAGACAAATTTTCCCTAAGTCACTAAGTTGTCCAGGATAGGCTCAAATTTGTTCTTTTCCTGCTTCAACCTCACAGACTTTTAACAGACCCCCAGGTGCTACTTACTAGTGTGTGGCCAGGTATGAAATCTCCAAGCTAGAATACCAGGTCCTGAATCATGTGGAAGGCTCTAGAACACATACAGATCTCTAGAGCTTCCAACCTAATAAGTCTGGGTGAAGGCCCAAGAATTTTCCTTTCCAATGAATTCCCAGGTGATTCTGGCACTTCTGGATGGAGGCATACTTTGAAAACCCATGAAACAGAGCATAGGAAGCACAAACAGCAGGATTAGGACAATAGTCATTCAGTTGCTCAAGGGTATCTGTCATGCCTAGGAATTTCAGACTCCATTCTTTGAGCGTTAGGGTAATGATGGGACCTGATCAAAGCTCTACATTAGGAAACCAAATTTGGCAATGAGATAATGAAGGGATTGAGGTAGAAGAAACCAAAGGCTGACACTTCAGTACATGGATGATAACAGGAAACAGACTAGACCCAAGGGAATGTAACCAAAATCCAGGTAGCCAGACTGCACCAGAAAGAGGAGCCAAGTACTGTCCAAAGAACCACTGAAGGCAAATTCAGATGACAGAATGTGGGTAAGCTGTGATGGAAATGGAAACCAAACAGCGTCATGGTACTAAAGTCTAGAGTCTGAGCAGTGAGCAAAGAGCAGCCCTGGGATACAACGTGTCAGTCTAGCTTTAACATCTGGATCTGAGAACAGTAATGGCCCTGGGGCTGCTGGAATGTAGAGATTAGAATTTTAAGACCCTGCTGCTTCAAGGAAGAGACCATGCATACAGGGAGGATATGAAGAGAGTAGGTCTAAGGACAGATCCTGGATTCACCCAACTCAGACACCAAGGAGAAAACTGACAGAGTAGAAGCCCAGAGTCAAAAGAAAAGACTAAGGTGAATGAGATGACCAGTGACATGAACCACTACAAGGTATTGCAGTAACAATTAAAGTAATGTGGTGACACTAACCTTAGGGAGAAGTAGTTCATTCTAATGTCAGCATCTGTTGATAGAATAGAGAGGATGACTTCAGATCCTGCATCAAGACTGTGGCTCAGGGTTCCCAATCTCACAGTCAGCCCCTGAGCCCACAGCAAGGCCGTTGCCAGCCCTGACCTCACTCTCTAGCAGCTGCCCCTCCAGCCACAGAGGATACAGAACCTTCATGCCCAGCATTAATAATCTGTCATCACCAAATTGCAGCTGCTTATCTCACCAATGCCTGTGCACTCTGGAGCAGTTTCTGTAAAGGCCCAGAACAGGTAGAGAGTAACCAAAAGCAGTGGGCATGTGGCTTAAAGTTTGCCTATGATCAAGGCCCCATGTGTGACCCTGTGACTGGAGACAGGGACACACATAAAGAGGGACACTCTGGAGGGACTTGGTCCCCATGGCTGTAGAGAATACTCAGACCCAAGCTGGAACAAGTAGGAACTACAGGAAAATGAGCAGTGGATGCCAGGGCATGGAAGGAGGTTTTGATCAGGGATGGGACACTCTACACAAAGCATCAGAGGCTTTATGAGCAGCCACAGATCACGTAGACATAATTGAAACTGCAAGGCCAGCAAAGACAGAGCCACAGCATTCTCCATGCTTCTACCAAGCAACGCAAACAGAGACTGCCCCCTCTCTGAATGAGGTCAGGACACTGCTTGCACCCAGGAGGAGCTCACTGCTTTATCAGAAACTTTGTTCTCCTCATGTTGGCCTGATAGTCCTTCATAATAACCCACATTTTCCCACTGTTAGGAAAGAAATAGAGATAAGAGAGCTGAGAGCAAAGGTGTGTATTTCTCCTTTGCAGATTTGGCCTGTGTCAAACCTTTCTAATAACCACCCATTCAGGCTGACTTTGCTCAAGCTGTCTTGGGATGCTATGATTCCCCTGACATACTTTCCCATCTGTATCTTTGGGGAAAATTGAAACTGACCCATCAGAGGACATTTCTTCACATTGCTGGAGCTCCTTGAGATTTCTGACTCCCTCCCCATAGAGCCTTGAAGAAAGTTTTTCATTTACATTCATTCAATGGATACTCAAGGCCCTGTGACTTTGTTTCCATGGCATTTGCCAAGCAGATTCTTAATACTAGGACATTGTGTTTAAGAAAGTAACTAGTTTTCACACCAAATTGGGGTTCCAAAGGTCTTTTAAAAATCTTACAGTATCCGGACAGGATTCCAGACACTTTACTGTTGAGACAGAATTCCTACAGAAAGGTTTAGTGATGGGAAAGGATGAAGTTCCTATGTATCAACTCTAGACCAGTAACCAAAGGTACTTCCTTGTGAAGAAAGAGTCTGAGATCTCCCTCCAGAGCAGGTGCACAAGAAGGACCACCAGCAGCCTAGGAGCTTCACCAGGCACACTGTCTTTGTAACAGTCAGGATGGACATAACCCAAGAAGGGCAAGGGACTGACTCAAACCTCAGATTCCCTGTACAGAAACAGGTTTTTCATGTAGCACTTGTGTCTCCTGCAAAGTTTCTCCTGCAAATACCTGCTTTAAAGGGTCCTTGGAAGGATGAGAAGATGAAACACCACTAGGAAGAACTAAATGATGCTCCAGGAACTGCTGTAGGTTCTTAATTAGTAGGCACCTATTGTAGAGCCTACCGAGCTGCAGCGAAACCAAGAGAACCAACTCTAGACTGGCAGGAGACAGGTGAGGTGAGGTCAGGGAAAAGAGCATCTGTCCTTCCTGAGATCTAGCATCCTTTTCCCCTTCTAATAATAATAGCACCTTTTCTAATCTCCAACCATGTATTTTGGTGCAAGGCTGCCCTTCAATATGAAGCTTGTCTTTGACCAAGACATCCAGAGTTTTAAGTCATTTGTTCAGATATTGATAACAGAGCAGCATGTGACCCAGCCCAAACCCAAGGCCATCAGATCCTAATTCTTGAAGGAATTAGGTAGCAAGCTCCCTTTCCACTGAGCCTGGAACAGGGAGAAAGCCCAGAGCTACTAGTGGCTCTTACCACCATATGTAAGCAGTCAATCCAAGAAGAAAAGGTAGAGTCACACATTCTGGATTTGAGGGGAAAATACAATGGTGCCTTGGTTCACCGACTTATTTGTACTATGATTTTGGCAAAGATGGCCATGTTTGTGTTTGTACAGGAAAGATGGCCATAATCATGTTTGTCAGCCTCTGCAGAGTTTGCAAACAAAGACAAACTTTTGACAGACACTTCTATTTGGGAATCAATTTTTTTGCAAACAACAGTGTTCACGAATCAGGGAAACACTGTAATCCAAATTGCTCAAAACCAAGTCTACCCCTCACCTTTTCAGTCACATGAGCTGGTAGATTCCCTTTGGCTAGACCAGGCCGATAGCATTTCTCCACATGCACCCAAAGAAAGAATTCTGGCCATTCCACCAAGTATGCTCTCAAGCTTAAAAACACAAGATTTTCTTGGCGCACACTAGGGACCCCTGAGTCAACCTAAGATGCAAGGACTTGATATACTCTGAGTGGAGTCCTCATCACATGGAAGGTGCTTCAGAAATCATGGGCACCACCCCTGCCATTTGGGTATTCACAGTTCTACAAGGGAGACTGGCAACCAAAGCTGCAAAAACAAGGTAGCTTATAGAAGGAAAACTAACAGAGATGTGACCAGTGTGCCAAGAGGCCATGAAGGAGGACAGGGAGTACCTTGTGACTGAACACAAAGAACACCTGCAAATTAAGTTGTAATGAATGGGACTTAGCCTGGATGTGCCCATGAAATCAGGAAGTAGTTGGCAAAGTGACATGTCAGAGAGAGGAGAGTACTACTTATTGAATATTCATTATATTCAGGTACTGTGTATATTTTCTCATTATACTCTCACAGGAACCCAGATAAGTAACTGTAAGCATTACTGTGTTACACATGAAGAAATTAGGGCTCAAAAGTTTCATATTTTTAAAACAGAAAAATCCACAAAAGATTGAGCTTCAGAAAGGACTTGTTCAAGGGACCCACCCATGCTGTAAGAATGTGGTTTCTTTCCATCAGTCATTTCTGTCTTCCATGATGACTTCAGAACATTCACCCTGGTGGTTCCTGGATGTATAGCTACAGGCTTCCTTCATCATCTCTGCCTGAAATAACTAGCAAGAAGCACCCTTATACCCACAGTGGTCCCAGCAAATGCACTCCTGTGCTTTTGTTTCCAACTGAATTACATGCTCACCCTGAACCAACAGTAATGGGCATGAAAAAAGGTGTTTAAGGTTGAATCAAAATTTTACACCTTCAAACAATACACACAGTGACATCCAGAACAAAAATTGCTCTATCCTATCCTCTTTAACCTACTTTATCTTGTTAATATAACAAATGCCAAAAGGGACCCTGGAAATGGTTGGAACCTCACAATTTCAGTTAGTAAAGTAGCAAATTACACTAGCTTTGGGTCTTCTGATAATTATGAAAGAAAATATAGAGGATGTGATGCATAAAACAGAACTGTAAACATATCTCTATTAATTCCAGCCTCAACTTCCTGTTTAGAACCCTGGTCCTTCAACTGCAAAATTATACACTAAAGCCAGAGTGGTGACCTTCAATCTACCTCTGCATCAGGATCATTGATGGGGTCAAGCACACTACATAGCACAAACACACTATAGTTTAACATCTGCAGACTGAAAATCCATATGGCTATCTAGGTGCTCGTGGCTTTAGTTTGGTAAAATGCAGAGGAGCACCACAGCAATATGTTATTTACTAAAGCTATACATGACTCATTAGTTCCCCATTTATGCTAGACAGAAGATGACGTGCAAAGAGAAAATCTGCTAAGTTGCAAATGAAGCCACAGCATTTGGCTGGAGGAGTAGTTCCTAAACAGAATTAGGGGCTGCCAGTCTCAGGCTTTGTTTCTTCCCTGTCTTATAATTCACTCTGTATTTTATTTCTCAACAACATGCTCTTCAGAGCTGAGGATTTGGCTCAAATGGTACCATATCTACCTTGTAATCATGAGGTCCAGAGTTCAATCCCCAGCACCACAGGAAAAAAAAAAAAAAAGAAACAAAGCTTGTGCATATAGGGGTGAGGGATCATAGGGCAGTTAGGGGAAGGGGAAAAATTAGAATCAAGTCATATCATACAAGTTCTCAATGTTGAGCATAATAGTGATATGTATATATAATGTACCAATAAAGATTCAAATTAAGAAACAAAAAACATGCTCTTCAATCTTAATATCTACACAAAAGACTATCACCTCCTCATTCCCCAGTTACTTAATTTGAAGACAAATAAAACTGACTAAACTGAAGAAATTCAGTGGGGGGGGGGATCCCAGGTATACCCTGCTCAGCTCCATTTCCCTGAATAGCTGGTCCAAAAATGAAATTACTACTGAAGAAACTGTTTTCCATAGTAATGAGAGCACCATATATGTAACCACTGTGGTATGTTTTCAAAATACTTATTCCTGAATTATTTTAGTTATTTTATAACAACCCCATGGAGTGAAGATGATAGGGAAAATTACCCTCTCAATATATCTCCTCCAATGTGTGATCAGGAAATAATTTCTCTCTCCTCCTGATCTGGCATGCATCCCTTCATTAGACAGAGAAAATCAGGTCTCCTGGGTGCTTTCATTTATGATTTAGCTTTAGTTTTAAGCATCTAGGACTAATTTAATACTTATTTTTTAGCCAAATTAGGCTAGGGTTTGAGTATGATTATTTCTCCCTGTCCTTAGTGTAGTGTCTGATCTCTCGTTATAATAGTCGTATCTCATATGTCCTCTGTTACAAATTATAGAAATCTTCTTTGGAAATAAATAATGTAAACATTATAAAAAAAAGTATGTGATTTTTTTTTCGTCCTTCATTTGCCAGCCAGAGAAGAACTAAGCGTTAACTTGGTGTAGACTAGTCGTTCATAATACATGAGCCCTCTGGCCTACACAACTAAGCAGTTATCATTGGCTTCTTTTCCTCCCTTTTCTTTGACTGTTTTTCCCTTTCTTCTCCTTTCCAAGTTGTGAGGTAAATTTTGTTCCCAAGGAAAATCCTGACCAAACACCTCATTTCCCTGCACATCCTAGAAGAGCTTCAGATCAAACAGAACAATTAACTCAGCAAACAATGCCATTAGCCAAGATCCCTCTGCACCCACCAGCCTGAAGCAGAACAAATGCCGAACAAATACCTCTTAGAGCATATGGAAGCAAAGAATTGCAGGAGAGATTTTATGGGCCTCTCAGCAGGCCTGCTCTGGTTCTTTGGGAGCCAGACTATTTAGCATATGTCACTATTCCCAGTTGCCTTAGGGATTTGGCTGGGGACCACAGACATGTATTTAAGTGACAGAATTCAATGTGAGGTAAGATTGGGATCTGCTTCAGTGGAACTGCACACCTGGAAGTACCCTAGCCAAGACCTGGGCTCTTCACAGGGAGCTCCCCCAATTATCTGGATCCTAACCCAGTCACTTATGGGTTGGTCTGGGAGACTTTTTGAGCATTTAGACAGAGACTGAAACTGATCAAAAATCTCACTGTACCATAAGTAGTCTTTGTAGAAATCAGAGACTAAAATGACTTATGAATGTATCTTGTCCACTCCCTATCAGCAGAGGATTGGTCCCTGAAAAGGTTTGATAATTCATTTTTAAAAAACTTCACCCATGTGTTTTACATCACAGAATTCCCCAGGAAAAACCATTCTAATGGATCTCATTCTTCAGAAATGTACCCCAGATCCATCCTAATTTCTCCATTTTATAAGCCACTCATTGTACCATCCAAAAGAACTCTAAGAGCTCTTGCTGCATTCTCTGTGTGAGGCACTTGGCAGTTGCACTCTTGTCTTTTGTAATCCTTTATTATTTGGGGGTAAAGCCTCATTGATAGAGTTGAGAATTGCTATGTGTCCATATGGCTAAAATATACATTCCATAAAGCTTTGCTCACTAGTGAAACCAACCAAATCATAACAGGCTGAATACACAAGACAGGGTAAAGTTGCAAAGAACAGGCTTTGGCATCTGACTTACCTGTGTTCAAATCCTGATTCTGTCACTTACTAAGAGTGTGACCTTGAGTTAAAAGTTTTGTGAACTTCCATTTCTCAGTGTTAAAATTGGAATGGCATTGGCTCACTCAGAACATTGTTGAGAAGAACACATAAAAGACCAAGGATCTACCACAGAGTGATGTTCAATAGGTAGTAATTTTTATTGTTAAAGTGATCTAGATGTTAAAAAGGTATTTTAAGAGAAAGAGTTTAGGGTAAATCATCCACATTCAAGGCAAATAAATAAATAAATAATAAATAAAAACTGGCCTCATTTGTTCCTTTGTCTTGAACCCATTATCTGTCTTTGAAGTGGCAGGAGGAATGATTTGGGGATATGAGATATTCTCATATTAAGGGTTAAATAACACAGCAGTGAAATGGCCAGGCAATCAACTAAATGCTAGGTAAGTGAGAGAGGAAGAACACAGCCTCTGAATGGAAACCAGAATGACTTCTGGGCTTATCAGGGAAGTTCTGATGACCACCATGCCAAGTCAGAGGTCAGCATGGGCCCTCCATTTCCAGTTCTGAGTACCAACTATAATGCAGTCTTATGATATGTACTGCATAGGAAGAGATCAAAACAGTGTCCAAAAAGGAAACAATGCTTGTGTATGCAGGGGCAGGGGGGAGACAGGGTGGGTAGGGGAAGGGGAAATTGAGAATTCAGTTGTGTCATATTCTGGTACAAATTCTCAATGTGGAGTGCAATTGTGATGTGTATATATAATGTACCAATAAAAAAAGAAAAAACCTGGGTGTGATGGCTCACGCCTATAATCCCAGCACTCGGGAGGCAGAGACAGAAGGATTGCTGAGTTTGAGGCTTGCCTGGGCTACATAGTGAGCTCAGGGCCAGCCTGAACTACAAAGCAAGACCCTATCTCAAAAAAAACCCCTAAAAATATATAGTTAAAAAAAAAAGCAGTAACCAAGTGTCTGATCAAGTGATCAGCCCAATGAACCCTGTATATTAGGGTTCTTCAAGTTGTAAGCAATAGAACATTAACTCTAAACTAGTTAAGCGAAAAAGGTAAGTTTATTAGACTATTATTGGAGAACTCCCAGAATAACCAAGTTTCAGGGAGCCTAGAGATGAGAATGATCCTCAAGACAAGAGACCTGGCAGGACAAACTTCCTGAGAACTTGCTCTGCCTCTCAGAGCTGAAAAGCTGGGAAGGAAATGCATGACTGGTGATGGAGATGGGTGGAATGTATGCCAGTGCCAAAACAAGCTGACAAGCTGCTGATTTGACCACAAAATCTACACAGGCGGAGTTCCAGATAGACTCAGAATTGGAGGGAACTGCTACTTCTGAAGGTGGAGGTAAAACAGAAATCAGCAAGATGGGCTAAATATACTTGTAAGAAACGTTTTGACACCCCCACATCCCCACCTCCATGGTAGCAGAAAGTCACAAATTGGCTCTCTGCAATGTCTACCCAAAGAATTGCTGGGCCATGGGCCTGTATAAGCAGTAGGCAGGAATTCCACCATGAACAAAGGAGTTAGGTGCAGGATAACCTACTGGGTCATGAGCCCCCTTCTCATACTTGGCTCCCAGAAGGTAAGCAACCTGGCTTATGCTTTCTGGGTAATCAGTTTCCATTTTTCTCCCTAAATGACACAGACAGACCAACAGCAGGTTGGATGCTAAGCCCTTGGACCCCAGTGAAACAGCCAAGCCAGCTCTCCCTATAGTGAGTCCCTATCGACCAGAGCCCAGGAAAGCATAGCCTCCACAAAGGTCATTCTCAGACATCAATGACAACCCACTGTCCCTGTCACTTGCAATGCTCTTCATTACCCCTCCCAAAATAAATAAATTAAGGTGCAAAGAAGAATTCAGAGAAAAAGTGAAGTGACTAAAAGTCTAAATATAAAACTGAGAAGATACTGAATCTACAAGTAGAAGAGAGAAAAAGAAGTACCCAAGAATAAAACATATACTCTTAGAAATCGTAACATGAGGGCAAAAATGGGAAATTCAATTTAAAATATAAATGAAGACTACCACAAAGAACAAAATACTTAGAAATAAAAGTAGTCCTAATGGGTAAAGAGGAGACTCTAAAAGCTTCTAGATATTTAAAGGGCAATCAATTTCTCCAGGCTGGCAATAATGAGGTGACATCAGTCAGAATCAACAAGGAAAATGTTCCCCAAATTAGAATTCCATACTCAGCTTAACTACTGGTTATGCTGATCAAAAAAGTGACTAATTTAGAGTCATATACCCCTGGATTTGGGTCTCAGTTCCAGAACTTCTTAGCTGTGTGGCTTTAGGCAAACACCAAATCCTCTCTGGGCCTCAATTTGTTCATCTACTTCAGAGAGCTGGAAAGATTTAGCAGTAAAGCATAGTTAATATGCCAAGGGGCAGAGGCTTGAAGCATCTCAGGCGCTTCCTCTTCCCACAGTTTCCCCTGTCATCCGTTATCTCTAACCTCTCTGATGTTACTCACCAGCACCTACTATGAGAAGGGTCAGAATCCCAAGGCCAGGAGCTCACTTGATAGCAAGGATGAGAGAAACAGCTGAGCACAGAAGCTCCCTGAGGCAGAAATGGAGAAGCTGTGCAAGGAGGTTGCTTCTTTCCCAGAACTCCATTACCTGAGATCCAGGCTATCAATAGGCCAAACAGAGCTGAGGAAAAAGTCTGCTGAACATTCAGGAAATTTGTGAATTACTCATTAAATAGGCCATTATTTTAAAAACTTTAATTATAAAATTTGTAAGGAGATATGTTATATTAAAATTGAAAGTAATAAATACTAAAAACTCACCACTTTCTAATTATATAGGTTCTTGGGATTATCCACTAAATCTGTTCTTGTCTGTACCTACATTAAATAAGTGATTTCAATATAAGAGCTGAAACTGAGCCCAGTTGAGAAATTCATGTCACAAAAGACAACAAATGCTACAAATCAGAACCTTTGTTCTCAGATGAACAGGTTTTAACTATTCTTCTGAATACCACTGACACAATCAGGAACAGCAGGTTCCAGATATGTCCAACTTTCCAAAGTCTCACTGAAAACATATGTTTTGACTATTTCCTCAGAAAACTTATTTGTCTCCTTAAACATGATGGTCTAGTAGCCAACAAACATTGTAATGAACTGATTTTAGGAAAGGAAAAGATTTTCTTCTAGTGTCTTGTGTTTAGTGAATGGAGCCTATGAATTAAACTGACAAAAAGTGGATTAAGAAAAGTATATACAGCTAGGCGTGGTGGCTCATGCCTGTAATCCCAGCACTCAGGAGGCAGAGACAGGAGGATTGCTGAGTTCGAGGCTTGCCTGGACTACATAGTGAGCTCAGAGCCAGCCTGAACTATAAAGCAAGACCCTGTCTCAAAAAAAAAAAAAAGAAAAAGAAAAAGAAAAGTATATACATTTTATTTAATATCAATATTATAGATACACAGGACTTCAAAATATGAATAGCTTTTAAAAAACAGATAACCTTGGAGGGTTAGATCTCATTTTAACAAAAGGAGATAAATTGTGAAGTGACATAGGCTTCTAGGATCAGTAAACTGAGGGAAGGCAAATACAGTGAGTGGGGGGGAAATCATGGGAGATCAGTTACTTAATAAGGTTTGCTTATACAGATTTTCTTAGCACTGCCTTGTCCCTCCAGTGTAAGGGTTGATCTCCTTATGCTAGTACAGGAGACAAAAGCAATTCATGTGACTTTTGCACAGGAAAATTTATACTCTGGTTTTAGGCAAATAGGAGAAGAGCAGAGATTGTTTCCTGTGTCTGATTTTTCTCAAATTCCTTCAGTTTCAAACAGCTCCTATGCCAAAGTGGTGCATTTTGGAGTGATGTGTTCTAATCCCCTTAAGAATGAATGAATAAGTATCCAGAAAGCCATTCTAAATAGTTAAACTTTTCTTTAACTTATGAAATTCTTCTAAAAATTCACAAGGTGTGGCCCACAAACCACACCAGCATCAGCAGCATATGGAAATTTATTAGAAAAGTAAACTCTCAGGCCCCTTCAGAAACATACTGACTAGGAAGCTGCATTTTAAGAGTAAAGAGAAGTTGCAATATATATGTCCATCCTGACCAACATATCTCCCAGTTAGCCAGAAAACTTCCTCTTTCCTATTGAACCTTTCCCAATGAGAAACTCACTGTGAATGACTAGACTTTAAAAAGATAAATCACTCTGGGTGATTTAATGACTCATCTCCAGAGAGAATCTGTTCTTCCCTTCTACACTTTAGTAAAATACACATTGTATAAAGAATGGGTGAATAACATAGAAGACAGGAAAGTGAAAGGAGATAGACATTTGAGCCAACCTCTGGGATCACTGTCATAACCTAACTTACCTTCTTATGGAAACCAAGTGCAGACCTATCTGGGGCACATGTCTGTAGTCCCAGCACTCTGGGAGGCTAAGGCAGGAAGACTGCAAGTCTAATCCCAGGCTGAGCAACTGAGCAGATCCTGTTTCAAAGAAACCAGAATGGCTGGAGATGTGTCTCTGGTTGTATTTCTCTGGGTTCTAAAAGTGCATGTCAGGTTGTGGGATCAATTTCTACTGTGTTGAGAACACAATTCGTACTTTTTACTGGGAGGGGAAGATCCAGAAAACTCTGCCCCTCTTTCTTCCCAGCTCACTGGACTCCACTTCCCTGTTCTGTCACCACACAGGCCACCTCCTGTTCTTGGGCTCAGTGCCTGCTTGCACTTCCTCCTGAACTCTTTACCCAGATCATCTCTGGCTGCCTCTTCCCTGATGGCCTCCTCATCACTCAGATTATTTAACTGTCTACTTTCAGAGAGGCCACTGTTGATTGATTACTCAACCTCTGTTGTTACTCCACCACTCCACCTACTTTGTTTTCTTCATAGCAGTCATCACATGCATTTGTCAGAGCTACTCATTTACTTCTTTATTTTTTCTACACCCTCAAGACACACATTCTTTTCCACACTAGATGTAAATGCTGTGATGGTGGAGATTTTGACAGCACCCAGGGTAAGTGCTCAGCAAACAATGTGGGGCACCCACTTGTGGAAACAGATGTGACTGCAGGGCAAAGTCTTCCACCACCCACGACCACCACCAAGAGCAGCCCTGCACCTTGAAAAGGAAAACAAATCATGTTTCTATTCCTTTGTTTCCTGTATGTATGGTTGGTCCCTTGCTGCCAGAACACCTAGATATTGATGCAATAGGTATTAAAGTACAAAGAAGTTTGAAGAGGCTTCCATGAGGCAAGTTGCTATAAAGGTTTGGAAACTGCCATCAGTGGCAGGTCGTAGAATAGGTCTGACTTCAGGTGAAACCACACCTCTAAAAACTCATGGAGGTATCAGAGGTCAATTCACTAAACCCTGTTAACTGATCATGAATGCCTGAGTCGCCAAAGTGCCCTGCAGCAGGTCACATCCCTGAAAGTGGCTTGCTAAATGGGAAGTCCAAGGAAGAGATCTCTGAGGATGTGAATTCTATCCCCATAACACCAGCATACACACACACGTGTGTGTGAGAGTAACTGCTGGGCCTTTGCTCTACTGCTCAGTTCTTGGGTGGGACTCATTGAGTGGCCTCTGTGATTCCTTTCTATCCAGCATTGTATTGCTGACCGGCTCCTGAGTTATCTTCTAGAAGAGATTTGATACATTTAATCAAGTCACCAGAGCAAGAAAATCATTTACCTCCTCTCTGTCCTACACAGGCCTTCCATGTGGAGCTCAGGCCTCTGGCTTTTTAAGAATGTATTGGTACAACCTGAGGGACAACTGCATTCTTCACTTACTTGTCCATCCTGTGTCTCAGAGCCAGAAGTTCCAGGGGATGTATTCCAATTCCTATTAAGAATCCTCTGAGTCATCTGTGTTGAATTTTAACTTTATAATAAACAATATGAACAACTATTATTTTTCCTTTCTATTTCTTCTTCTCAGCTCTTGTCTCACGCACTTTCTCATCTTATTGTTGGAGGAGCCTTCCCAGCTCCCACCACTTATCCACATGTGCACTAGCCTAGAGGAGGAGATTTCAGGAAGATCACTGAGGCAAAGTGAGAAGGTGTCACCTGATCCTCAGAGTCTACTCACCCCTATGCAACTTTTAAAAAGGGCTCTTGTTTGTTTGAAAGGCTTTTATTCACCATTAATTGGAATCAATCTAGGAAACTGTGTCTTCCTCCTCAATCCCTTCTTGTTTTTTTTTTTTTTTTTTTTTTTTTGCTTTTTGGAGACAGGGTCTTGCTTTGTAGTTCAGGCTGGCCCTGAGTTCACTATGGTGCCCAGGCAAGCCGCCACGAACTCAGCAATCCTCCTGTCTCTGCCTCCCGAGTGCTGGGATGACAGGCGTGAGCCACCACGCCCAGCATTATATGTGGTAACCCGGGATCGAACTCAGGTCCTTATGCTTGCGAGGCAGGCGCCAGAACCACTGAGCTAACCCTCCGGCCCCCCTTCTTGTTCTGTCTTGCTTTCTAAATCCTCTTTCTCATTTCTTCTCTTGGACTGTTCTTCTGGTCCCCCACAGCCGTTGTAAGGCCCTGGATGGGCAGGTCAGCTCCCGGCATCTTTACCTTGCATATCCTAGTTGTCAGATGGCTTGAAGAAGGGTCTAGAAGAGAGAGGTCAGGAATAAGGGAGTGCCAGGAGGCTCCCCAGCATCTTTTGCAACTGGGATCATGTACAGATGATTGATTCCAAAAGAACTACAGGAGAAAATCATACCCACTAAAGACCTCTGGATAGACCCTGGATCTGTGGGAAAGGACTTAAGAAGAGTGGATGTGCAATCACAAGATCAGTCAGGAAAGAAACCTTTGCCCGCTTAATGGCTGGAGGCAGACCTGGAGCACCTAGCAGACTCCACCTGTGGGCATGGGCCAGTCGGACTTCCTCCTTTCCTTTTCCTCCTCCTCCTCCCCCTCTGCCTCCTTCCTCGTCCTTTTCCTCTTCCTCTTCCTCTTCCTCTTCCTCTCTCTGCCTCCTGGCTCACTCCAGATCCTTCCCCTAGCTTCCAACTTCCCCTCCCCACCACTCACCCTCCTTGCTTCTGATTCTAGCTCCCTCTAAATGTGCAGAAAAACAAATTATTTATGAAGAGCTTGAATTTCCAATGCACCCATAATGCCTGGGAAGATGCCGACAATTTCTTTAATGAGCACAGTCATGATGCACAGATGATTCACATGTGACATTTCCAGTCAAAATTTAGCTGCATTAATTTGCTGTGAAGCCTCAGCTGTGATTCAGAGGGTGAAGTATAGCTCAGACCCCAAACCTTCCTAGCATTTCTGTTGTACTTTATGGAGCCCAACTTAGGTGTCACTCCAGAACCATCACCCTGCTCACAAGCCCTCCCATCCAGCCATACTTAATGGTCACTACCATGTTGCAGCTGGGCTGCAGGGACCTCCCAACCCCCTGTGCAAGTGATCTACTTGTGCATACTAACAAAAGCTTTTCTGTGGCCCTCAGGGTTTCTGCCTGGGCACGGAGAGAGGCCGGAAGTAGGGAAATTCAGTGTCCTTTGCTCCCACCTCCCAGAACATTTCATGATCTCATGTTTCGTAATTAACCAAGCAAACTTAAGACTTCAGTTTCACAGTGACTTGATCTCTTTGTATGTAAAGCACTAAGCATGCCCCTTCAGTCTGGAGGTTCTACTCCCTTCAGTTTAAGGATATTTTGGAATTATTATTTCCCTTTTGCCAATTTTCTATTCTTTTTCCACAACTCTACTTATTTCAATGTTATAGCTTATGAATTATCCTCTGATATTATTTGCTTCTCTTTTACTTTTTGTTTTGCTGTGGTTTTTCTGTGTGTTCTAGAGACAGTCTGGACTTCATCTTTCAATCTTTCTATTGAATTTTTAGTTGTTTCGATTTCATTGGGCTATTGTGTTCTACCAATGTTACTTTTCCATAGGCTCCTGTTCCTTTCTTATTTCTTTGAGAGTGCTAGTAATAGCTTTTCCAGTGTTTTTACTTTTCAGATATCCCATTTCCTCCTGGTAGTTTAGGTTTATGTGTCTTAGTTTCCATCTGTCATATTAAATGTTTCCTCCACTGACCGATATTTCCTAGTTGTCTGTCTATATTTAAGAAAAGAACACTTACAGGCCAAATGGAAGCTTTTGGAGAACCTACTCAGCCATGAGTTATAAGGATAATTTGACTGGACCTATCTTTTCATGTTTTTTCTCAGAGTGAGTGTAATAGAGAAAGCAGCTATAAATCTGGCTGCAATTGGAAGGGGACTGGAATCTCAAAATTAAATACACAAATATCACTTAATTACCTTGCTTTCCTAATGTTTTACCTGTCCTTAAATTTGCCTTCTAGGGGCTGGAGATTTGACTCAGTGGTGCCAGTGCCTGCCTTGCAAGTGCAATGGTCCTGAGTTTGATCCCCAGTAACCACATACAATGCTGGGCATGGTGACTCATGCCCACCAGCAATCAATACCACATACCACAGTTCTGGGTGTGATGGCTCATGACTGTAATCCCAGCACTCAGAAGGCAGAGATTGGAGGATTGCTGAGTTCGAGGCTTGCCTGGGCTACATAGTGAGCTCAGGGCCTGAACTACAAAGTGAGACCCTGACTCAAAAAAAAAAAAATTGCCTTCTATTACATCAGGCCAGAGACTCAGATGTTAGTATTTCCAAAGAACAAATTCACAAGCCTCTTACCCAGTGACTAGATGTGTGTATTTAAGAATGGGGGAGGAAATATGCAACTTGTAATTTCATCTTAGAGAAGCATATTAAAATGAATGAGTTTGTCAAGAGCAAAGTTCATATTATTCATCTCTTACACCCTGTGTCAGTCAGTGCCTAACAGAGAAATAGATTTAATGCAAGATACAGGAAGGAATATATAAGAATTTACAAGAGTGGCTAATAATGGTTATCTGCAGAGTCTGGTGTAGAAGAGTGCAGATGGGCTGTCTGTCCACTGGAGAGCCAAAATATCCATCAAAGCTCTAGATCATGCCACAATATACCATGCAAATCTGTATAAGGGGCCAGAAGGATCTGTGTAGGAAGGCTGAGAGTATGTGCAGGAAGCTAAGAGATGATGTCCAAGGTGAAGGTGAAAACTGGAGCTTGGTGAAGAAACAGAAACCAGCCTTCCTTCTCCATTTCCCTTTTATTCTATTCAGATAGCAAGCCTAATGGTTTGTGCCAGGTTTGACCTTCTGTCTTCAGTAAACCCCTTCAGCTAGACCCAGAACTACTCTTACCTAATTCAGTTGGACTTTCTTATTCAACTTGAATAATCAGTTAGTTATTACACACAATTACATACCCTTATGATCTAAACTCAGTACCTAGATTTGTATACATTTTGGAAGTAGAGAAGGGCAAGGAGAGAGAAACAGAGTGTGTGTGTGTGAGAGAGACAGACAGACAGACAGACAGAGAGACAGAGACAGAGACAGAGAGACAGAGACAGAGAAGAGAGAGAGGGAGGGAGTGGGAGAGAGAAAAATTAATCTTGGTATTCAATTCCATTTGATCTGTGCCATAATTACAACCTATTTTTAGCTCACATTTTACATATTTTCCATTAAATTGTGTGGCAGATTTTATTCTTGGTGTCCAGCATATGATACTATTCCTTAAAAAGATGATTACAGCTTCCATCCCCACTGGTATCAGATTTGGTCATGTGATTAAACTTATCCATTTGAAATGAGAATAGATATGACATACACTGCTTGAAATCATAAGCATTATATTTGCCTGCTAGGAATACACCCAAGGGAATTAAAAGGATCATATTGTAAATATATACGTACACCCACGTTCATAGCTGCTCAGGTTGTGATAGTCCAATCTTGGAAACAACCCAGATGCCCATCAACTGGAGACTGGATAAAGAAGATGTGGTTTTTCAATAAAATGGAGAATTACTCTGCCATAAAGAATGACAAGTTTCATTTATGTGTAAATGGATACACCTTGAGGACACACTAATAAGTGAAATAAATAGATCACACATATGTAAATAGCATGTCTTTTCTCTGGTATGAGAATCTGTACATGTAAATGAGTTCTAGAATGTATGATAGATTTTGTAAAATAGGAAATATTTAAAGGGAATGTGGTGGAGGAACATAATGAGGGGAAAGAATAAATATGATTTGGAAAGAAGAAGAAATAGCATGTATATAAGGGGTGGGTAAAAATGAGAATTAACTTCTGTCATATACTGGTACAAATTCCAAATGTCGAGTGTGATTTTGAACTGTATATAAAATGTACTAATAAAGAATTCAATAAAAAAAGAAATCACAAGCATTAAAGAAATTGTGTGATGCAGTAATGCTTGCTTTTACTGTTGCCAGCAGAAAACAAACTCCCTCATGGAGAATGATGACTTGCCCTGGATTATAAAAGAAAGAAACTGTAGAGCAGAACTATAGCTGGTATATAGTAGAACTTATTTGATATTGCATAATTTCTCAGTCTAGGTGCAGTTAGTGACAGTGCTATGGGCATAAAACTCAAGATAAGCCATAAGGTTTGAAGCAATATAATTCAAGAAAATCATCCTATAAGTTTCTCATTTAATAGAGAATCCTCTGCTCATCACCTAAGGCCCTTTATATTCAATCAAAAGCCCTTTGGCACTAGGTAAGTTTGCTCATCAGGTCAGTTTATACCATTTCTGAAATTCAACTTCATAAAATATAACAGTAGGGTGTGCCTTACTGGTTCTCGTCCAGAAACCTATGACCACTTAGGTCAATCTTACTCCCACAGAACAGAACGTCAATTGTTAGAGGTCAGAATAAATACTTTCAAATTTCATTTTACAAGAGAACTTAGAAGATGAAACTAAAGCCATTCTATTTTTGGTGAATTAAGACATTCTTTAAATATCAATTTTTCCCTGATTCTTTGTATATTTCATGAATAGAAATAATCTTTTAAACAAATTTTCCTTAGTTTTGTAATTTTATATTTCATAGAAAAGACACAGTGAGCTTGACCTGCAGTAAAATAAATTATGACTATTTTCCCAACATGTTTCTGAGACAGTCTTTTTAAGAAACATATGATTTGGCCAACATATCTTGAAAATAGAACACATTTTCAAAGCTTCCCAATAGTCAAAAGAAATATAGCCCCATGCAGATGTCACTACATTTCTAAGAAACCCATACAGGTGTTATCTGAAGGAGCTTTTCACTCATTTAATTATTTCATTGTTTTAAGATATTAGGAGGGGCGATTTTTAAGAAAAGTAAAAGCTCTCAGCACCTCCAGAAAGTAGAAGAAAAGTATAGCTAAGTAAAATCGAAAGGGAATTGGGCTTTCAGTAAACAGTTTTTCTTTCTGTCATTGATCTTTTCTATTTAATTAGAAGAGCAAATCATGAATATACACATAAAAAATTCAAACACTATTAAAGTCTATAGAGCACTCTTTCCAATAAGATTTTTGTAATGATGGAAGCATTCTATAGCTGCTCTATTCAACTACGTGGCCATTAGCCACCTGTGACCATTGGGTAGACTTGAAATAGAACTACTGCAATTGAGGAATTGATTTTAACCCTATTTATTTTTTTTTTTTTGAGACAGGATCTCGCTTTGTAGTTCAGGCTGGCCCCGAGCTCACTATGTAGCCCAGGCAAGCCTCGAACTCAGCAATCCTCTTGCCTCTGCCTCCCAAGTGCTGGGATTACAGGCCTGAGCCACCACACCCAGGACTGTGGTGTGTGGTATTGATTGCTGGTGGGTGTGAGTAACCATGCCCAGCATTGTATGTGGTTACTGGGGATCGAACTCAGGGCCTTGCACTTGCAAGGCAGGTGCTGGAACCACTGAGGTAAGTCTCTGCCCCTAACCCTATTTAATTTTAGTTATCTTAAATTTAAATACCAGTGGCTGGTCGCTGCCACATTAGACATCACAGATACAGAACAAAAAGTAAAATCATAGTCAGTTTCAAAGCCCATAAGAAGTTCCTGGAACAGCTGGATGTAGTCTGTAGAAAAATTTGAGGGAAGTGTTCTAATACAGTGGTTTGCTACAGTGACTCTAAAGTCAGACAGCCTGCATTTAAATCCTGTGTATGTTATATACTAGGTGTGTGGCCTAAGAAAATTTATTAACTTCTCTTTCTTCAGTTTCCTCATCTGTAAAATTGGACTAATAGCAATAACTACCCACTTGGGCTTTTATGAAAATAAACTAACCAACATATTTAAAGCCCATAGAAGAGTTGCTCACATGCAATGAGAGCACATTAAATCCTATATATTCACTTTATCATTTGTCATTGGGTGACTTATTTTGCACTTCCTGTTTTAGACATTTTTTGGTGTCAAAACATATAGATCTACCTTATTTTTAAGTGTGAACTCTTTAAAATTACAAAAGTAATAATGACAATGGTAAAAAAAAAAAGCATGAAAGTAAGAAAACTGACTTTCAGAAATGACAGAGTAAGTAATTCAAATCAACATTCCTCTAAGACAGTAGTAAAATTAGCAAGGGATCACATGGGGAGAACAGAAGTCCAAGGAATGAACTCAATCCTTGGCAATGATACGTCCCTGACAGACAAATGGGGGATTCAAATGGAATTGTCAGAGAAAGACTTTAAAATATGTTACCTGAGCTCTCAAGGAAATAAAAGTCAAGATTGAAAATTTTACAAGAGGAGTAGAGATTATTTATAAAAAGGAATCAAAAAATAAATTATGCATTGGGTGGATTCAATTGCAGATTTGAAACATGTGAAGAGCAAAGTATTGAGTTGGAAGTTAAGCCAGAAAAAATATCTCAGAATAAAGCATGGAGAGAGAAAAAGATAGAAACCCCACAGAAGAGAGTATATTTATTAGACAAAGTTCCTTGGAGTAAAAGAACCAAAAGGATTAGGGTGAATATATAAAAGTAGATTTTATACCATTAAAAAGAGATTTATTATAGGAATTGATCCATACAGTTATCAAGGCTAAAATGTCTCTGCATATGCCATCTGCAATCTGTAGCATCAGGAAATCCAGTTTTGTAATTCAGTCAGAATCCAAAAGCCTAAAAGTCCTGGGGATGGAGAGCAGATTGCTGGTATAGTAACAAGAAGCCTTGACATCCCAGGTGAGAGAGAAGCTGGATGTATTAACTCAAGCTCAGCTGCTCAAGCTCAGATAAAGTCCTTCCTCTGATTTTTGTCTCTCAGTGGATTGGTCAGTACCCACTTATATGTGTAAAAAATGGATCTTCTTTCCTCAAACAATTCAAGTGCTAATCTCTTCTAGAAACATCTTCAAAGACATTCTCAGAAATGGCATTTTGACAGCTGTGTAAGCTTTAAGCTTTCTTGTCACTGGGACAAAACTATCAACACCCACAATTTAAAAGAGGAGAGGTTTATTTTGGCTCACAATTTCAGTGGGTTCAGTCCATGGTAAGCCAGCTCCAGGGCAGAAACCACTTTTGAAGAGAGGAATAAGAGTATAGAAATAAATGGAACCAATGCAAGACCCAAACCCAACATGGCATATATTAAATTCTATAGCTCCATGTCTAGCACTTGAGACATACAGTGGTGAGATGTGAGTTTCAAAGGGCCCTGAGTTCAATCCTGGTAACCACATACAATGCTGGGCATGGTGATTCACGCCCACCAGCAATCAATACCACATACCACAGTGCCAGGCATGGTGGCTCATGCCTGTAATCCCAGCACTCAGTGGGCAGAGGCAGGAGGATTGCTGAGTCCAAGGCTTGCCTAGGCTACATAGTGAGCTCAGGGCAGCCTGAACTATACAGCGAGACCCTGTCTCAAAAAAAAAATGAATACTTTATTGGTACATTTTATATATGGCTCACAATCATATTCAACATTGGGGAATTTGTACCAGTGTATGACACAAGTTAATTTACTACCCACTTGACAACCTGCCACCCCCTATATAAATATGTGTTCTTTTTCTAAAATCATATTTATTCTTTCCTCTCATTACTTACCCCTACCACTTTCCTTTTGAATATTTCCTATTTCACAAAATCTATCATACATTCTAGAACTCATTTACATCTACAGGTTCTCATACCAGAGAAAAGATATGGTAGTTACATATCTGTGACCTATTTATTTCACTTATTAGTGTGTCCTCAAAGTGTGTCCATTTTGCATAAATGACTCAAACTTGTCATTCTTTATCGCAGAGTAATATTCTATTTAAAAACTTCTTTATCCATTCTCCAGTTGATGGGCATTTGAGTTGTTTCCAAGATTGAGCTATCTTTGTGGTGTGAGATGAAATCTCAGTGTTGTTTTCATCTGCATCTCTCAAATGACCAGTGATGTTGAACAATTCTTCATATGCTTCTTGGCTGCTTTTACTTCTGCCTCTGAGAAGTGTCTATTCATTTGAGATGTCCATTTTTGAATTGGGTCTTTAAATTTGGGGGTACTGACTTTTTAAAGTTCTTTATGTAATCTAGATAGTAGCCCTTTGTCTGAGAAATATCTAGTAAAGATATATTCCAATGTTGTTGGTTGTCTTTTAGCTGTGCCAATAAATTCTTTTGCAGTCCAGAAGCCTTTTAATAGGATGAGATCCCATTTGTTGATTCCTTCTGCTAGTTCTCATGGTATAGAGGTTTTGTTCATAAAGTCTCTGCCTAAACCAATGTCTCCAAGAGTTTTACCTAACCTGTTTTGCATCAGGTTCAGTGGTTCTGTTTTAATGTTTAAGTCTCTAATCCATTGTGATTTTAGTTTAGTACACAGTGAAAGAGGTAGGTCTAGCCTTAGTTTGTGGCAGGGTAAAACCCAGCTTTTTCAGCATCGTTTGCTAAAGAGGCTGTCTTTCCTCCACTGAGGAGGTTTGGTTCCTTTGTGAAAAATAAAATGGCTCAGCCAGGCATGGTGGCTCACACCTGTAATCTCAGCACTCAGGAGGCAGAGACAGGAGGATTGCTGAGTTCAAGGCTTGCCTGGGCTACATAGTGAGCTCAGGGCCAGTCTGAACTACAAAGCAAAACCCTGTCTCAAAAAAAAAAAAAAAGATGGCTTAGGGTATCTGAGGTTCTTTCTGGATCTTCTAATCTATTTCACTGGTCTTCAGTTCTGTTACTTTGCCAGTACCATGATGTTTTAATCACAGTGACTTTATAGTACAGTTTTAAATTGAGGAACAAAGTACCCCCTGCCTAGTCCTTGTTGCTTAGAATTGCTTTTGCTATTCTAGGTCTTTTGTCATTCCAGATAAATTTTTGAATTAATCACTCTAGCTCTGTGAGGTATGGTGTTGGGCTTTCAATCAGAATTGCATTGAATCTGTATATGAGTTCTGGGAGGATAGCCATTTTGATGATATTAGTTTTCCTACCCAGGAACAAGGGATGCCTTTCCATTTTCTGATATCCTCTTCTATCTCCTTTTTCAGAGTCCTGTAGTTTCCAGAGTAGAGGTCTTTCACCTCCTTTCTTAGATTGATTTCTAGATATTTCACTTTTTGAATGCTATTGTGAAAGGGATTGATTCTCCAATTTCTCTTTCAGTGAGGCTGTTGTTTGTGTATACAAAAGCTATTGATTTTTGAGCATTGACAATGTATCCAGCTATACTACTAAATTAAATGATTAAGTCTAGCAGTCTGTTGGTTGAGATTTATTTTGTTTTGTTTTGTTTTGCTTGAGACAGGGTCTCGCTTTTCAGTTCAGGCTGGCCCTGAGCTCACTATGTAGCCCAGGCAAGCCTCAAACTCAGCAACCCTCCTGCCTCTGACTCCTGAGTCCTGGGATTACAGGTGTGAGCCACCATGCCCAGACTTTGGTTGAGTTTTTAGGATCCTCTATGTAGAGAATCATGTCATCAGCAAATAATGACAGTTTAACTTCTTTCTTACCTATCTTTATTCCTTTATTTCTTTGTCTTGCCTAACTGCTGTGGCTAATGTTTCCAGCACTATATTGAACAAGAGTGGTGACAGTGGACATCCTTGTCTTATTCCTGATTTTACTGTGAAAGGCTTCAGTCTTTGTCTATTTAGGATGATGCTGGCTGTTGGTACATAGCTTGTATTAGTTTGAGATAAAGTCCATTTATTCTGATTTTCTGTAGGGTTTTGATCATGAGTGGGTGTTGGATTTTAATCAAATGCTTTTTCTGCATCTATTGAGATGACCATATGTTTTTGTCCTTGTGTCTGTTAATATAGTGAATTATGTTTATTGATTAATGTATGTTAAACCATCCTTGCATCCCTGGGATGAATCCAACTTGGTCAGGGTGTGTGATCTTCTTGATGATCCTCTGTGTTCTATTTATGAGTATTTATCAATCTATTTGTGATGATCCTCTGTATTCTGTTTGTGAGGATTTTTGCACCAATGATCATTAGAGAGATAGGCCTACAGTTTTCTTTTTTGGTTGGGTCTTTCACTGCTTTTGGAATCAAGGTAATGGTTGCTTTGAAGAATGAATTTGGGAGTACTGCTTCCCTTTCAATTTCATTAAAGAGTTTGAGAAGTATTGGCATTAATTCTTCTTTAAAAGTTTTATAGAATTCATCAGGACCAAGGGTGTTCTTTGTTGGTAGGTTTTATATTACATTTTCAATTTCACAGATTGATATTGGGCTGTTTAACATATTAATAGCCTCTTCATTCAGCTTTGGAAGTTCATATTATAAAAATATGGAACTAGATAAAGAAGATATGTTTTTTAATAAAAATGGAGTATTATTCTGCCATAAAGAATGATGTGTTTTAGTCATTAATACTCAAATGGACATACCTTAAGTACACAATCATAAGTGAAATAAATTGATCACAGATGTGTACAAATTATATCCTTCTCTGGTATGAGAAACTGAAGATGTAAATGAGTTATAGAATGCATGATAGATATTGTGAAATAGTCAATATTCAATGTGAAGTGGGGTTTAGGGATAAGTAATGAGGGGAAAGAAAAAAATTGATAGTTATTAAAAAGGAAACAAAGCTTGTTTGTATAGGGTCAGTAGGCTGGTTAGGGGAAGGGAAAAAATGAGAATTAAATCATTTCATATACTGGTACAAGTTCTCAATGTTGAGCATAATCATCATGTGTATATATAAGGTACCAATAAAGATTCAAATAGAAAAAGAAAACAACAACTCATTGAGAAAGAAATTGGGAAGTCAATTCCTTTCACAATAACATCCAAAAAAATGAAATATCTAGGAAACAATCTAACAAAGGAGGTGAAAGACTTCTACTTTGAAAACTACAGCACTCCAAAAAAGAACAATGAAGAGGATATCAGAAAATGGAAAGACATCCTTTATTTCTGGATATGAAGAACCAATATCATCAAAATGGCTTTACTGCCACAACTACTATATTGATTCAATGCAATTCTGATTGAAATGTAAACAACGTATTTCACAAATCTACAGAAAACAATCCAAAAATTCTTCCAAAATCACAAGAGACCTAGAATAGCAAGAGCAATTCTAAGCAACAAGGACATGGGGGGGGGG
>PVIC010007286.1:0-51412 GCA_004025085.1 Thryonomys swinderianus | reverse complement strand
TTCACTTCTCATAACCTGTCACCATCTCCCCTCCACTTTAGGTCCTCAATCATTATCCTTTTCTGTAGTTAAAAACATTATATAAACTTGAAACATCTGGTCTTTCTTCAAGGATTATAATTTTCAGTGTTCCCATAACATGCATGTTCGAGTTGTGTGCTTTTCTCCTGGTAATCTACTACTGGTTATTACACAGTTTTAAACTACTTAGCGCTCAGAAAGACAAGAAAAATTTCTTTTTGCTCTGCAAATATAAGCTGTGCTGCTTAAAAGTATGTTCTGTTCTGTTTATTCTTGTGGCTAGAATGGTGTTTTGGCCTGGAGCAAGCAGGCCAACTGATTTGATAAAAACTCAATCACCACCAAGACTAGGCACCACTCCTCACAAGGAGGAAGCCTCTCCACCTACAAAACACAACTATACTGCTTGAGTAGGGTGAGCTCCTTCTCCTAAAACAGTGAGCGATCAAGGTCTAAACACGTAACGATAGTCCTGAGTGATGAAAGTCTTTTACTCTTAGCAGAAGGCTGATGTTATCAAATGCGGAATTTGCTCAGCAGCATTTAGGTTCTGTAACTATTCTTTTCTCTTAAATTCTTGCTAGAAAAGCAAAAGACTTGTAGTTGGCAGTTTGGTCTCTGGCTCTGTCAGTTACCAAACATACTGAATTTCAATTTTTTTATTATAAAACACTTTTCACTAGTCATACCTTCCTTGCCCCCATCATCTTGCAGAATCTTAATGTGTGCATTTGTAGAACCATCCAAATCAGGGACGATCCGACAGGGACTTCACCTATTTGCTTCCCAGGAGGAGCAGAGTGGGTAGCAAACCACAGGCACTACGCACATTGACTGAAAGAAGGAAAGATCATATGAACAAATCTACAAAACAACACAAAACACAGTTCCTCACCTTCCTAAATGCTAGGACGGCTTTATGGAGTAAATACAATAATGTACATTCTAAGGACTTTCTCAAGCTATATACACTGAAAGAACTTTTCAGTTCTAACATATTACAAATAAAGTAATACAAATCATCATCAAAGGCCAACTTCACAGTGGCCCAGTTCAGCATCAGATGTGTTATTAATTTAATGCTAATGTGACTGAAACTGCAAAGAAACTAGTATTCACTGAAACTTTCCTATGTCTAGGCAATAGAGAACTATATAAAATTTGGGCTGCCCCAACTTATGCATAAGTTCTAGCCAGCAGAAGTTAGAAAACTCACACATGAGACAACAGTTACTTAGTATGCCCCACCCAGTCTTTGTTCCTAGTGTTCTGCAGACATAAATTTACAGAATTTTCAAATAGCCCAAATTAGCTACCACTCTGTGTCCCATTTTCCAAATCAGGAAATAAGAGACTCATAGAGTTGCATAACTTGCTCCAAGACCACAGTTAGCAGGTGGAACAGTCAAGACTTGTCTGACTTTAGAGTCCACGTCCTTAGCCACTATATAATCAGCAACATCGTCAGGTAAACTTCATCCCAGACTTGTACAGAGTCACTGCGGTGCTTTCATTTTGGTTCAAGGAAAATCTATTTTTGCATGTTATCAACACTGTCTTAATCTCTTTCTTCCCTCTGCGAAAATCTGTGCCTGAGGAAAAAAGGAAAAGACCAACAACGGAATACAAGAGGACCCTCCCCCACAAAAAAGGAAGAGAGGTCGTTTCAAGGTCTTCTTCTTGCCTTAGCCCTTCTGGTGTGTTCCAACTGTGTTACCATAACCTACAGTCAAAAATGAGAACGTCTCTCCTAAAAACACACACATGCGTGCGCACACGCACACACACACATATTCTGGACACTCTCAGTTATTCAGTGAGCATTAAGATTTCACTTTTCTCCTTTTCAAGGCAACATGTTTGCTTCGGTCATTATAGCCATCAGCTGGCCTTACCCATAAGCAGGTCCTAATTAAACAGAGCTATTGAATGCTGCGAGATATAAAACATCTTGCCACTAAATTCTACACAGGCTGAAAGCAGTGAGAATTTGTCTAGATATGCACAGTGTCTTTACATTTGAGGACCAGCCAATTACAGGGACACTGAGACCAATCATCATTAGCATAACCCTATTTTGGCTGCCAGGGAATGAAGATTCCAGCGCAGAGCTACCTGCCCTGACTGATGGTCACAAGGCTGATGAAGCCCTAATGAGACCGTGAATCAAAATGCACCAAACAAACAGTGCCACAAAGCCCCTGGCTTCTAGGTGTTTCTTTTTGACCTTATCTTGGCATTAACTATGGAACAAGATGATTGTGTTTTGATGTCTCTATTAGTACCCTATTTTTAAGCAACGATTTTAATAACTATACTGCCCTCATTTCTTTCTAGGAAAAAAAAAAAGAGGGTCAAAGGATTACATTATAAAATATAAAATGCGGATACTGACAAAAGTCAACCATATGAGTCACACTGCACTAAATATACTCACGTCCGAGATTCTTTCTGTAGGAAAATTAGCTGTATAGCAACAATAGCTACCGTTACTTGATCTCTCGGTATATACTGAGCACTTTGCTGAGTTTCTGCACACATTAACTCACAGTCGCATGGCCTGAGCCAGGGTCATTTCCTTGCACGCCCACAGCACCAGAGACGGTCACTGAGCTTATCACCAACTCATTTATGTATTCACTATCTATGTTGTAGACTGAACTACAAGCTTTCTAGAACCAGAACCATGTCTATCTGTGCTCCTCCATCATAACTCGAGCCTCAAACTCATCACCTGATGTTCCAAGAACACTCGAGAAATCGATTAAAGAGGAGAAATGGAGAAATTAAATGGAGAAATTAAAATGGAGAAATATCCTGAGTTGAAGTAGCTGGAAAGTCGTGTAAGTCGTATTTAGAGTCAGACTGCAGGTGTAGCACTTGTGCTTCTAACCTACAGCACAAGGTCTCCTTCTGAGCTGGAGGGTCTTTTACCTCCAAACCCATCAAGGGTGACTATTATTATCACCACAGTCACATCTACACAGTCACATCTACACACTGTGCTGTGATGGTCAGGCAAAGCCTCATTACACAATAAATGCTGCTGAGCACAAAAGAATACTAGAAAAGTTGCAAAAATACTATGAAGTCATGTTCGGTCTTTCCACGACCTCCCTTCCCATTCTTTATGTTGTTTCAAGTATTTATTATAACAATAATTATTATTATAACTGAACTTTTAAGATCCAAGGGCTGCTGGCTACTCCAATACACTAAATAGCAACATGTAATTCTTACGTTTTATAAGAATAAATGGAGAAAAGAAATGAGCATCTTGTTCTGGTGGCTCACACATACTAAGGATACTGCTATCAATCATATTGATCCTTATAAATATTTGTCCTATTGTGATTATTCACAGCCAGAAGCTCAAGTTGTGTGGTTGCTAAGACCTGGGTCTTATGCCCAGCCAGGTCACTTAGTTTATTCTGTCAGTCAGTCCTTGGCCAAACTGCGTGAGTTCAAACCACTGTCCTCACCTCTGTCGTGGAGACACTACCACTCACTCACGCAAGCGCGTGGCATAGAAAGTGGCCTGAAGAAAAAATTGCTGGGGCCGGTCTTCATTACCTTTCTCCTCCTTTTCATTTCATCAGTTGGGAGTAGAAAGAGCTTTGCCTCGGAACTTGGAGTCTGACCTCGGGCGTCTGTCACGCTAGTGCAGAACTGTAGCAAGTGAGTTTACTTCAGGTGTTCATTTCCCCTTAAGCAGAGTTGACTTCTCCCAGTGAGCCGTGATCTGCCTGGGCCTGAGGCACTATGGAGCAGGGACCTTCACCCTGCTGGGAGAGCCGGGTTTGGCATCATCACCCCAGAGCTCCCCATTTGCCACAAATCCCCAGCGCTTTTAACGCAAACAGTAAACTCTTTAGCCTTCCCAGCATCACGTAGTCCAAACAACTATGAAACTGAGATCACAGTCAAAAGATGCTCTGTTTCCTCAAAACGAATTCCATCCAGCAGACTCATGGGGGCGACGGGTGGATGGCAACACGCCCTCCCGTCTTCTAATCACATGTGAGCTTGTCTCAGATTCACTATGGTCAATCACATGTTCGTTCAATCAAACTAACTCTGGAGTTCTTGCTCTCCGTCCACGTGATACAACCATGAAAAGCAATGCTTAATTTAATAGAACTGACATTCCAACAGGAGAGATGGGCACAGATCAGACAGAGCTAATACATATAATCCAGGTATACTCAGTGGGAAATAACTGGAAAAACAAGCAACCGTGCTTAGACTGAGAGAGAGAAAGATGGATGGGAAGGGCCTGATGAAGGCCAGGTAGGTACCCAGAATGACCTTTTGTTTATAGCCTCCTCAAATAGATGGATGGAGGTGTCATTCACTAATCTCATTTTCAAAGATGGCTTCAGACCACCGAGAAGAGATGAGGAGAAAGCAAAGAAAACAGGTGTACCTGGTCCAGAGAAAAGGTCTGACTGCTTCTTAAGGCCTGTGGGAAAGCAGAGGCTCAGGAACAGAAGTAGTGACTAAAGAGAAAAGCAATGCATTGTTAAATAGGAAATGTAAGAAGGAAGCAGTATCTGAGTTCCACAAGCCAAGATTTAAGCATTTTTCTCCAGGACCAGTATCACCTCTCACAGAGCCCCAAAAACCTGTGTATCGAAGCATCTTGCAGTCAGGAATTTCATCAGTGACACAAAATTAGTTGCATAATATCATTAACTTTTAGTATCTAAAAATTTTGAAAGATTTAAGAGACATTCTCTTTAAAAATCCTGGAGTAGGTAAAAATGAGAATTAACTTGTGTGATATACCAGTACAAATTCCTCAATGTTGTGTGTGATTGTGAGCTGTATATAAAATGTACCAAGAAAGAATTCAATTTTTTTTGAGACAGGGTCTCGCTTTGTAGTTCAGGCTGGCCCTGAGCTCACTATGTAGCCCAGGCGAGCCTCAAACACATCAATCCTCCTGCCTCTGCCTCCCCAAATGCTGGGATTATAGGTGTGAGCCACCACGCCCCGCACTGTGGTATGTGGTATAGATTGTTGGCGGGCGTGAGCCTCCACGCCCAGCATTGTATGTGGTTACCGGGGATCCAACTCAGGACCTTGCACTTGTGAGGCAGGCACCAGAACCACTGAGCCAAATCTCCGGCCCAAGAATTCAATTTTTAAAACTCCTGGTATTTCTTTTCAAGTAAATAGCCCAGCAGTTGTTCTAATTTCCTCAAGCATTACTTTTGAAGTTCTCAGAATAACAAGAGAATGATCGTGGAGGGCTGGGCAAGTTCGATCTTAAAGTTCTCTACCAAATGTAAATATGGTAGTTTTTGAAGGCTAACCTAGCACTCTATCAAGTCAAGAAATTTTTCATACCACTTCCTAATATAATTATGTTGCATTTTAGATATATACACACTTTAATTCCCTTCAGCATTGAAGTAAAAATTATGTGCCTGGGACATGCCCCCGTTAGCCCATGACTTTGTTAGCCCATGACTTTGGAATGTTGTTGATCAAAGCTTCACACACAGGGTTGGACTCATTATCCAAGCTGAGAACCATGAAATTAATCACAGACAGACTGTGAAAGTTTCTCTTTAAGGGAAAGGACCAGAGTCACATCCTCCAGAAGTCAGTCTTCATTCTTTCTACTCCTATAATAAATACTAATTCCCATATTAATATTAAAATCAATACCATATGGTTTTTAAATTTATTCTCTCCACTAAGAGATGGTCACCATGGTACATAGCAGGGACACAGGTACTATGAGGTAGGTATCTATTTACAGATTAAGAAATAAACATTGAAACCTAAAGTAACTTCCCAAAGTCCAACCCATGACACAGGAACCATGATTTGAACTCACACCATCCCTGTCCACGCCAAGCAACAATCATCTTCTCTGCTAAACACCAGCAACATACTTGTCCTACTATCATAAGCATGTTTAGAATCATGTTTAAAAATTAGGGGGTAAAATGCTTTATCTTCCCAAAACACTGAACTGAAAAAATGTCAGTGTACAAACTGAACATTTTGGGTTCGTAAAGTCAAACATTACCAATTAAATCAGTGAGTGATGAGTCATACTATCGGCACTACTATCATTAACTAAAATCTTTAAATAAGATTTGTCATACAGTTTACAGAACAAAAATGATAAGCCAACCTTAAGGAAAACTTCCAATTTTTTATTCTTAAAACCTATTCAATGAAGGAAAGTAAACTCCATAATGATTTTTGTCCCCCTCAAGATTTCTCTGGAGTCACCTCACCTTGTCAGCAACACGAGACTGATTTAACTCACCCAAGAAAGGTCACCTTGCTTTGGGGACAGGTCCTTCGGCTTCAATTCAGTTTACTCAACGAAATGTACCACAGGATGGGAAACAGAACACCCGCTTGGCCTAGAATTCTTCCCATGATAATAAAATCACCTTATTTTAATAAAATCATAATAAATTTATAATAAAATCAGCTCATTTTGCTGCAAATGAGCCATGAGATACAATGCCAGGAACTCATTTGGCAGAGTAAATACACAATATGGAAAGAGTCTGTACATTTTGTAATAAGTCCTAGATGGTCCTGTGTGTCACAGAGAAGACCCAGGAAGTCAGACAGGTACAGAAAGACTTAATACATCATCATTAAGAGTCATTTATTCTCTAGAAATGTATCCATTTGCTGAGGATCCATTTTATCCCGTGAGTGGCTCCGAGGTGCCCGCAGTAGAGTCTTCTCCCCTGCGCTTGGGCCCCGACCGCCCCCCTCAGAGCGCCGTCCCCAGCACGGCTCCCCCTTACTGCCCACCCAGGTCTCTCCGAAAGCTCTCACTGTCGCGACCCTCGCCGATCCCGCAGAGAGAGACACGCAACACACGGAGCGCAAGCTTGAATCTTCTTTATTCTCCCTCCCGCTTCGTGTCTTGGGCGCTTATATCCGTTCTCCTCTCGAGGCCCCTCCCACCGCCCACAGATATTACCATATAAGGTCTGCAGTTAGTTTGTGTTAAACAGGTTTCTGGCTTGCTGCCAGCCGCCATCTTGGGGGGCGGTCTTTACGGCCGCCACGTCTCACTATGTCCCTTCTGTGTCCATTTGCTAATGGTCAATGTCCCCTTTGTTCCCGCCCTTTCTAGTGTCACCGCGACCAGAACAGTGTCTTCCCACAGTAAGGGGCAGCGACGAAGTAGTTCCTGAATAAAAGAACAAGGCCATGAAAGGCAAACAGGACGCCGTGTGTCACTGAGTTCATTTTTACAAATCAGATTCTATTTAATTTCATTAAGCACTTCTTTTTTACAGGACAACTTCTGAAATTACTCTAAGTTCTCATTAATAATGAGAAACTGATTCTATTTTCTGGGAGACGAAGAAAAAAATAACTTTCAGTCATTTCTTGCAAAGGTCTTTCAAAATAATGCTATAGTATAATTTGGTTTGAAAGCAAAGTCCAACATTTTATTACTTCCAAATTTATTCAGAAAAGCTGAAGGCCTGTGATAAGGCTCATTAAGTCGCTGAAAGGCCTATCTTCACATGCCTTTCACACAAAAGGTCTCAACTTAATGCCAGGTAATTACTGTTCATCTTCCCCTGGTTATTTCTATTTCCTGAAGAGTCCCAGGGAAGTTGGTCTCAGTGGACACCACCTGCCGTTGGAGACAGGAGCACAGAAAGAAAGGCCTGTGTGGGTCGCTTCAGGCAGCAGCTCAGGAAAGACAATCCTGCCTCCGGGGCCCAGCGTGTAAACTCAGACTCCTGGCAACTCGTCCTGTGTTTAGAGTCCAGACCAAGAGAGAAAGTTTTTACATACAAAGGGGTAGTTTTCTCCATCTCATGTACATCATGTTTCACGGCACCTGGATTCTGCTCCAACCTGCAGGGCTCTGGACACGGGTTCTGGTTCCAGATTTCCAAAGCTCAACCCTCAACTCAGTATTTTCCAGCTTGTCACTCTACGTAAGTAACTTTGATTCTCTGTGTGTATATTTCCTCATTTGTAAAATGGGGCCCATCGTATCCAAGCGTGTTGCAATGATGAAACATAAAGTGCACAGAATTGTGCCTTACACGTGCTAACTTCCCCATCATGGTACGTATTTATATAAGTTGTTATTATCACCGACCTCTTTGATATCCCATTTATAAGCAGAATTTATCACTGTTATTTATAACTTCAGTCCTAATCCCACTGGCCCCAGAATGGTATTGGGGACAATAAAAATTCACTATATGTGCTGAGACCGTCCAGAAGAAGACAAAGGGCGATTAGAGAACACCTCTGGTAGCACTTCCCACTTCCGAACGGCACGAAGAGCAGCACAACTCATTACCCGGATAACTAGAGCTGCTACTGTATTTCATCTGACGATGGCTGCAGTTTACCAGCCTCCACCGCACGATCACACAGCAGCCCTCTCTCACAGCGAGCCCGCCTCACTCGAGAAGAGTCCATGGGCAAGCCAGGTAGATTACCCAGAAGCTCAGTTTCTCACAGATACTGGGAGGTGAGCTCTATGTGTCAACTTGATCGCACTATGGGATGTACACGTAACTGGAAACATTATTCTGGGTGTGCCCAGGGAGAGATTAGCACTAAGAAAAAAAGACTACCCTCCCCAACAGAGCTGAACATCACCGACCCTTTCAGGGCCCTAAAAAACAAAAAGGCAGAGGAAGGGAATTTGCTCTCTCTTTTGGGCCAAAACACGCATCTTCTCTTGCTCTAAGAATAAAATCACACGATTAGCCTTCCAATTTTCAGGCCTTTATAACTGGACTAAAACTTACACCACCATTTTTCCTGCTTCTCAAGCTTTCAGAGTCAGACTGCAGCTATACCAGTGGTTTTCCTGTCTAGACTGGTTTCCACCCTGGGGTACTTCTCAGTATCATAATCATTTGAATCATTGCTCATAGTAATTCTCCTTGTGCTGGCTCCTTCTTTAGGGAATCCTGATTAATGCACCCCTGATTTAGAAAGGGGCAGCTAAGAACAGTAGCTCAGAGCACTGAACTAAAATGATCTAGGGTCAGTGATCTGCTACACTCACCCAAAACACGTTACTGCACCCACAAAGGCTTGGTTCACCATCTATAAATATGATTCACAATCTCAAAACACTACTTCAAGGATTAATGAGATTACTATGAGTTACTCTGTAAAACTCTTAAATGTTGATGCTCACAGCGAACACTCAGTGAATATTATTTATTCACATATGCCTTGGGCAACACATTCTAGAAGTATTTTTATATTAAAAAGCCACTACGCAGCAATGTACAGGTTAAGTTCTCCAATTGTACTCACAGTGTACTTGAACTCAGTCTGGATCTTAAAACGCTACAAAGAAATCGTCATTCAACAACAAACCAAGAATCACAGGTTGGACGGTACATCCTCTTCTGGCATACTCAGCAAGCCAACCCTACCAACAGTGTTAAGAGACCTTTCTCATTTATAGAAATATCTTTAGAAAGGTCTAGCACATCTTCAGAGTTCAGTCTTCAAAAGTGGCACTTTTTCAGTAATTTTACTAAATGTTAAGGTGGCAACATGAAAGTGGTTAAGAAGATGGCCAAAATACCTTAGCAGAAGCAGAAACAGAAGGTACACGGTCTTTTTAATGTGCTGCTTGTTGCATTCCTCACACTATGTCTCTTAATAGCTGATTTTCTTAAGCACGGGAAGTTATCCATACTGTCTAATTGCTTCCTGAACTGACAGCCCATTCTCGACAGCTTAACACTTCAAAGCACAGCAAACTATGTGAACAGAAAGCACAAGTCAGGGAAATAGGGTTAAGAATAATAATACACCACCAAGGAGAAAGAAGTTGCATTCTCCCCTAAACATCACACCAACATAGAAAATCTTGGTTGGAGACAGCTGTCAGAACAAAATGTGTTTTAGGATCAGAAGGTTACACTTGAAAACCTACAGACATAATACTGATCTCTGTATCAGAATAAGATCTGTACCAAAAGGCCAAAACTCTGTAATCTTGGTCTTCTCATCACACTAGCCAGGCAAAGAAGCTTTCTCTGAATACTCACCGGCGCTCCACCATATCACAGGTGCAACACCCTGTCTGCCAGGGAGGTGGGGAACAATTAATAACTGGCTAGAGGGTGGGGATAGTAGTGTTAGCCAATTTCCACGGTGTAGATACTCTCACCACATTTGGCTTCAACCTGCCAACAAGATAACACTGCGTAGGGCATTAGTAAGACACACTGATAATCATCTCTTGCACACAGAGACACGCTGGTGCCAGCAACGCTTACACAGTGTGTTAAGAGCACAAAAATATCACTGACAAGTATTCTTTTGAGGTATATATGTTTTGTGCAAAGTAGTTTTATGTGGTGACCCATGTCTGCTCAAGTATTACTTCTTATAAGTCCTAGAAACTGAAATATAATTTCTAACCCACTTTCTACCTGAATGAAATGTTAACTTCTGTCACTCAGCTGCGCAGTCCCTCCTGTAGTAAACACGATTTTTGAACTTTCTTTTCTCTTTTCAGTGCTACATCTGCTAGTGTTTTCCATTTGCCAGCTCCCAACATGTCCCCAATTACTTCTTTTTTATTTCATAGCCTCCATGCTGATGTTTCATCAGTTATAACCGCTGGGTTCCCCTGAGCATGAGCAGTCTGCAGAGCCTCTAGGACGGTACATAATTCACTAAGTATACCAAACCTCTTTTTCTCCAAAGAATATTGTTTAATATAAATACAGTGTGAAGTTAATACAGTACAAAAGAAAGGTTTTTCCCTTGTAGTCGTCAAAAATCTGAAAGAAAAACTATGATTCATGGAAAACTGGTTTATACATAAGAATAAGTAATTGCCTGAATTTAAGAAGTATTTTTACTGAATAAAAAGGAAAAAGTAATACATTTTATCACAGGAACAAGTTTATATTTTAACGTAGTCAATCAAAATATTTTTCTACAGGAAAAGAAGCTAAAACTATCTCGTGTGAGGAAGGCAAATGCTTGAAAACTTCCTATACAATAGACTCCCAAAGTTCTTTTAGTCAGGAACTAGGAAAAGAGAGAAAAAAAGGTTTTATGTGTTTTTAAGATTCACTTTGTTCTCAAGTGAATAACTATCCTCTGTAAACAGATCTTGAATAATTTAACTGATGATCCGAAAATTTCCAAGCAGATCTGAGAACTCCAGAAGTAAAGGCCCATCTCCAACACGTCACTCACTTCAACAGAAGGCTCAAAAAAGGGCACTATTTTCTGAAGTTTATGAAAATCATTCTAGTTAACCAGCCTTTCTTCAAGACGTGAAAAATGAAATAAGCTGCTGAAACAGTTTAAAACTGTGTATTTAATGTCCATTTTAGATTAGAGTCATAGATGAAGGAGGAGAATGGGGGAAAAATTCTCCTGGCCAGGAAGAAAGCCGTAAGCTGTAGCAGTAGTGTCTAGTATTTCTGGAACATTTCTGGTCCTCGCAAAACTGTGAAACAGATATTACTAATTGCATTTTACAGATGAGGTGGCTGGATAGAAAGTTACTGTTCAAGACCTTAGAACCCGGCACTTAGCCAACTCTTTAGTGTGTTAGAGCTCTACACACCGAGTATGGAGTAGATAAAGACATGGGGACATCCGGTGAAAGGCACCTGCCTGTTCCTACTGCAGCTTACCTAGGAACAGTCTTAGCAAACACCATTTCACCACTTTAAAAAAATTACTCAAAGCTATGACTTCTAGGGCCAGAGATTTAGCTCAGTGGTTCTGGCGCCTGCCTCCAAGCGCAAGGTCCTGAGTTCAATCCCGGAAACCACATACAATGTTGGGCGTGGAGACTCACACCCACCAGCCATCAATACCACATACCACAGTGCCGGGCGTGGCGGCTCACGCCTGTCATCCCAGCACTCGGGAGGCAGAGACAGGAGGATTGCTGAGTTCCAGGCTTGCCTGGGCTACATAGTGAGCTCAGGGCCAACCTGAACTACAAAGCGAGACCCTGTCTCAAAAAAAAAAAAAAAAAAAGCTATGACTTCTGAAGGACAGCCTGCCTCCGAGCTCAGGTCAGGGCTCGCTCCCCTGTGTTCACACCAGCTATCCATCTGTCGCAGTTCCACCGTGAATACGTGACAGCACCAGAATTCAAATCCACTCATGTCTGACTCCAAAGAAGCAAACATTTTTCTACCTCAAACTGAATGTATTTTGCACGTCACAGGAATTCAAGGGTAGAGACAGCATCAAGTTTCAAATTTGCAGATACATCCCAGGGGAAAGGAAAGACACGCTGTCCCGTTTCTTCACGCCTGCCTTCCGGTTTTCCGCAGCCCTGGCCATCTATGCAACTCCTTGCAAGCAGCACCTTTTCTGAGATCAGACTGTCGCCCACAGTGAGCCTGTCCCTTTCGGGTGATGTAATGCCAGGCCCAAGCTGTAATCCAGTGGTTCTCAAAACGTGGGCCCTGGACCAGCAGCAGCAGCAGCAGCAGCCACGAACATGAAAGCTCAGGCCCTGCATCAGACCCACAAGTCTGATGCTGACGCCGCTCATGCATGAAAACCGCAGTGACTTGCGAAAGCTGTGTGGACCGTGGAAGCAGCAATGTAGTTCTACCTTTATCCCCAGATCCTTCTCTCTCCCCCGTACCTCTGCTTGTCACTCTCCCCATTCCAGCAGGGCCACGTGCCTAGATTCCATGACAGCTCTCTAACTCCTGACCGCAGGCTCAAGCAGGGCCCACGCTCTTTTAGCCCGCAGGCCACAAGTGTAGTTCAGGACCGCTGTACATTCATTTACACTGAGTGTCAGTCCCCCCACTCACTAAGCAGTGAACCCCAGCAGGGCCACTGTGTATCCCCAGGGCATCAGGGACAGTTCGGCCTATAGCCCTCAGTAAGAATTTACGGAATAAGTAAATCACCTAAGTTCATAGTGTACACAGTCAAGTGTGGCATTTACAATGTACATGAGTCTCATAGCTACATGTTCACTTATTCTTTAGTCAAATACTTATCAGGTAGACATTCATCTAAGCACCAGGCCCCAGCGGTGAACAAGACAAAAGAAAAACAAAAAGTTTATCTTCCTCCCTTCTGTATTATTGGTCACCGGGAGAGAAGGGAAGAAAACAAATTAAAATAGTAAAATATGGGGTGTCCTGGGTGGTAATAAGCGCTGTTGCAAAACAACAACAAAGTCAGGAAGGGGTGGGGACCACCGGCTGGGTGATGAAGGAAGCTGTGACTCGTACAGCGTAGGCGGGCAGGCCTCAGAAGGGTCCTCGGGAAAAGACCTCAAGGTGAGGGAACGAACCCCACCCGCTGGGCCAGGTCTCCGGGAGAAAGCGTCGTGGCGCGAGGGTACGCCAGCCAACAGCAGGCCTGAAGACCGGCGCGCCCTGGAGCCTGACGCGGAGCGGTCGCGGAGGAGGAAGGGGAGAAGCACAAGCGTGCGCAGGGGCGACAGGACCCTGTAGGCCACTGTCATCATTACGGTTTCTTCTCAGAAGCAAGTAGAAAGACTGTGGGCAGCACAGAGACCTCAACAGATTACGCTGTGGTGGGATCGCTTGGTTTATGGATTGCAAACCAGTGGCAGGCAAAAGACTATCTGAAAACAGCAACAAAGTGTGGCAGGTCGTGACGATTTTGTCTATCATAAAGAAAGATTTCTTAAAAATATCTCCTTATATTTCCCACTTTACTCAGCACAGAGAAGGTAACCTAAATGTCTGTGGTTTGCTGAATTTAAATTCAGCTTTGCTAAAAGAAAATACAAGGCTGGGGATTTAGCTCAGTGCTGCTAGGCTGCCTTGCAAGTGCATGGGCCTAAGTTCAATCCTCTCTACCAAAAAGGAAGTGAGGGAGGGAGGGAGGGAGGAAGTGAGAAGAAGAGAGAAAAATATGAGTAAAAAGTACAGCATAAAATCTTTTGACAACCTACTCTATTTTAAATTTTTATTAAACAACTCTTACGGACAAGGTGCTAGACCAAAAATAGGGAGATTCACAAAGGTCTTTGTGATTTGAAAAAGTCAGAAGATAAAAATCAGTTATTTATTGCAAAGACATTAGAGACAAAAGAGACAATGGTGAGAAAAGAAAAAAAAATAACTTCCAAGTGAAAAATAAATACTGTCACTGATCTAATTATTAAATACAAGACTACAAAATCAATGTGGGACCAGAGGAAAAAAATGGGAAAACTTACAGCTTTGAAGTGGAAAAGCTACAGGTTCTAATGCTAATTTTGTCAAATACTTGCTGTATGAATGGGCCCATAGCTTAATAACCTTAATCCCCTATTTACTAAACTATAAGAAAAAAGTAAAAATTTCTTAAATATGTCAAGAAAGTTGTCATATAATTGAGCATGAAGGAAGGGACCTAGTAAAAATGTAAGAAAAGATAAAGTGGTTTGCTTTTATATTTTGAAGAACCTAACTCACTATTACTCAGGCTCCTAATCCAAAATGCGCTTGTCCTTTTTCTGTCAGCCACAACTCACTCCTGAAGTCTCCGGTTCCCGTGGATTTAGCGAGGCCTGGCCCAGCTGGGTGTTCTTTTGTGGGCCAAAGAAACAATTATCCCAAAATGGCAGTAGTTGCCATGTGAGATTTCTTTAGTTTGTGGATTTCAAATACTGCTCTGCTAGGATTTTAACTGATATTTTAAGATCAAAAAGAATAATAAACTCTGTTGACTTTCAGAAGGGAAACAACTTAGCTTGTGAAAAAAATAATTTTTTTTTAATTGTCAGTGTTTACCCTGGAAAATTCAAAGTTATTTACTAGCTCTTTTTCTTTCTCTCCAGTGCTCAACTTGAAGGACATTCAGAAGGTTTCCTGGCATTCTAAGTGTGGGTCTTACAGACATTTTCTACCTGAAGTATGTCTTTCTTGGGAACAATGCCAAGCTCCAATAATTGTGACCTACATAAATCCGAAGGTGCAAAACAAAGAAAGCACCTGGGCATGGTCACTCACGCCTATAACCCCAGCACTCAGGAGGCAGAGGCAGGAGGATGCTGTGAGTTCGAGGCTAGACTGGGCTACACAGTGAGTTCAGGGCCAGCCTGAACTACAGAGCAAGCCCTTGTCTCAAAAGAGGGAAAAAAACAGAAGGTCCAGTGAGGCGACGCAGCCTGACCTGCCTCTCCCTCGGAACCTACGTCCCTCAATAATCGTGAATAAAAAATGGCCTTGAGTCCAAAACAGTTATAACAGTCAACAAAATATGGATCTTGGAGAGCATGTACCTCCTTCGTATGTACTAGAAATGTTTGTGTGCTCACGTATAACACAGCAATTCCAATCCAGGATGCACATAGAGGCCCAAATTCAAGCCCTGTGACCCTTGAAAGGGAGGCCGCCGGCGCCGGAATCATTCCTCTGACAGTGAGAAACGTGCAGATGACTGTGGCGCCGCCTAAGCCCTCTTCCCGACGAGGCCCTGTGCACCCCGAGAAAACCCGACTGTGCGGCTGGCAGGGAGCAGGCTGCACAGGGCGGCGGCCCCACGAACGGGTGACAGGCCGGGAGCACGGCTGGGAGCACGGCTGGACTCGGGACGAGCAGGCCTGCCCCGAGAACGGGCCCTGCTGTGGAGCTGGAGCCCAGGGCAAGGGCTGCGCTCCTGTTCTGATACCACAGGAATCAAGTCGGTTACTAATCTCCGTCCTCCCATAACACTGTCTGGGAACATTTCAACAACAAAGAGATATCCACGTGGAATCAGGAGGCGAAACGTCAAGTTTGGAGATTTTAGCTACTACATGCCTCTGCTCCTCTATTTCACCAAAGTGCGGAGTAACCAGGATAGGAAGCATGAAAAATATAACAATTCTTAGAAAACCAGTGCTTTAGATGTTTCGTAAATATAGTCTGAATTTCCTTAGCAGCATCAAATCCTTAGTCATCCATTTATCCAGATTATTCTTCAAAAATTTTCATCCTTTTTTTCCTGATTACAAGACAGTATCTACTTGTAGTAAGAGATTCAAATGAAACAGTATCATAAAAAGAAGGAAACATGACTCAAAAAATACCCAAAATATGTATTTGTTAATTACTACATTCTTAGCTCTGTGCTAGTAGTGTCACAGAGTTGTCAGATCAATAGTCCTTTCCCTAGAATGACCATAGGCTACCAAGAGAGACGGTAATGGAAAAAAAAAAAAAAAAACCTAAAATATGGTACAAGAAGGAATGCAAGCATACAAAGGTACAAGGAAATACTACTGGAAGTAAAAGGGGGAAGAAATTGCTTCTGGCTAACAGAGTACATGGAGGCTGTTTTTTTAGGTTGGGCTCTTGCACAAGGCCCCACCATTAATATCAAATAAGAATGGAGTCACTCATGCTTCCAGAACTTTAAAAGAATCCACTTAGCATTTCTTAATGAATAAGAGATTCCAGTCAACCTGAGTCAGCTTCACAAGGAAGTTCCCTTTGTTTCACCCGCAGGTCGAGTAGCTCTGACATGGGCACCAGGCCCTCTGCCTTCTCCCTCTGCTTTCATTTGCCCTCTTTGCATATAAAGCCAATCTCTTGCCCTCAGCCTACATGAACATTCATTCTAGTCTATAAATGAGATATTGCGTGAATCTATAATCACAAATAAAAGCTAATTAGATCTTTAAACTAAGTTTGTCATAATTTTGCATTTTAAGATGGATCCACAGAATCTTCAGAAACAAACAAAAAAAACCTGCCATTTCTATGACTGAAATTCCCTCTATTGCATTACAAATCCTGCTGTTCAGTGCTAAGAAAACTTCTCTAAGCTAAGATCTAAATGCTTTTGTCCAAAATTCTAAATTCCACTTTCTTACCATTTCCCCAAGGATTCACCAATTCTGAATTTACAGCTCACATGTAAATAAGATAAACATAAAAGAAGTCACTTGATTATTAGGTATTTCCCAATGTTATGATTTATAGAAACTGGGGAGAATAGGAGAATGATGAGACCAGAAAGGACAAATGGTAACTCTTCTCAGTGAAATGAAAACAAAGAAAAGGAAAGAGGAGACCAGGAAGGGGGCGGAGGGAGGGAGAAGGAGGGAAGCGGGAAAGAGGCCTAAAGCATGAAGAATGAGAGGCAGACAATCAGAGGAGCATGTCACACACGTGTAAGACAAAGGAAATGAAGAATAAAAATGTGTTTGAAATATGTGCCAAATTTGTGAAAGATCTAGTCAGAAAGCAAAGAGAGGAAGAATAAGGAGATCAAAGGTCACAGAAAACTGGAAGATACAGAATAAGACACATAACCTTCTGGAATTCATGATACTCATCGTTGAAACAAGGACCCTAAGCCTATATGAGAAAAAAAAATGAAAGAACACATTTGAAAGCTTTTTAATAAAATGCTATATTTTCTAAATGTTCCATTTTGTAAAACACACAGGGTTAAACAGTGCTGGCCAAAGTTCCAATGAAAGATTTGTAGATTCAGTACATAAATCAGTATTTTCCAAATGACCAATCTCAAATTACCACCTGCGATAACCCAAAGAAGTGGGAAAGATATAAATAACTACCGATAAAAATAATACTTCCTTCAGGATGTGGCCCGTCGATACCTGCCTATGTCTCCAGAACCCACAGAGTGCTCAGTACTCTGAAAGCCACACTCATCCTCCTTCTATTCTACAGTTCTGTTCTTTTAGTAATGAGTAAGTCTGTTGCATTTCTAAGACAACATTTTAGGAGCACCTGTAGTCAGCATACCCAGGGACAAAGTCAAATGGGCACGCTGGGCTATCAATCTGAAACGGTACTACAGTATCCCCCAAATCACAAAACAAATGACATACCACTTATCAGAACTTTCCTCAGGAAAGAAATTGTGTTTTATTGTAAGAAATCCCTTGATATGGTCATTGAGGTAAGAGTGGTAGGAATGCTTGGAAATAAAATGCGAGTCAATGAAAAGCCTTAATATAGGGCAGGTCCAACAACTAAAAGGCCTTCATTTTGAGCAGTTAGCACTGGGTCCCCAGATGCCACCATCTGTCACCCCCTTCTCCACAAGCAGCAGTGCTCAAATCTGTTGTTCACTTAACTGCTGAAGGGACATGGCATAATTTGTCTGCTTGGGTCACCAATCTATCTCGATCAAGCTCTGCTTGGGATCACTAGTTCTTGTTATTAGAAAAGGTCTGGATTTTTTTCTTTCACTCCCGCTGCTCTCCTGTCTTGCCTCCCTTACCCTATTCACTTATGGGCAACTCAATTACAAATATTTACTGAACACCTGCTACATTTCAAGCCCTGGAATGGGAGAGATACACACAACACAATCTTGATCCCGGAGGAATCCATGTTCTAGGCAAACAACTAAGTTAATATAAGGCAAACAGATGGGAGCTCAATGAAAGCAACATGTGAATCAAAATACCACACAGGGACACAAAATGGGTCAAGGATAGTCTCAGGGAGAACATAGATTTATGTAGAGCCTATTAGATCAGTAGGTATAAAAAGTAGGATAGAGGAATACAAGAGTGATGAAATGTAAGCATGGAGCCCTAAGAGTGACATGATACCTTTCACAAACTGTAGAGTCCACAGGCAATATTACCTGAAATGGCAGATGAAAACAGAAACAAAGGTCAGAGCCAAACTTTGGAAAGTCTGCGAAGCCATTCCAGAGGGACAGTCATTTACCCTGGAAGCACTGCAGAGCTACTGCAGGTTCTCACCTCGAATCGGGATAAAATGTAGTGAATTTGTGTTCAGTCAAAGAACTCTGGCAGCAGTTTAAAACTTAATGGATGGGAATGGGAAATGAGAAGCGGAGACAGGAACTGCAGTGGACCAGAGTAAGAGGAGCGAACAGAAAAACAGTGGCATTTCCCAGGCAGAATCAATGAGACTTGGTGATTATAGTGCAGAGTGCCAAGAGTTCCCCTCTCCTAATTAATCCTCAATCAACCTTTAAGATCTCAGATCAAATGCCACTTCCTAATGGAAGTGGCCTCAAGTCCCATAAATAGACTAGGTCTTTCTGTAAAACACGCACAAGGAACCCTAGACATTTTTCTCCACAACATTTTCCTCCGTTTATAATGCAGAGTCGTGTAATAAATCAGATTATTGTCTGCATCTGCTACTAGACCACAAGGCTTGTGAGAGTACAGCTATGACTATTTTGTTGTTTGTGCATTTCAAGCATCTGACACAGCCTCTAGCTCCCAGTAGGAATTCAAAAAGCAAAGTGTTTAAGGAAAAAGACTTACATACTTAAAGTATATAAGGTACATGATGATGTCATTAAATAAGAAAAGATGCAATGAAAGAGGAAGAAGTATAAACAGGGGAAAGGCATGGATTTGAGTTTGAGCCCAATGAACTGAATATATCTGCGAAATTTTCAAGTAGAGAGTTCCAAGAGCCTGGAACTCAGGAGAACCCACGTGGTGATGACAGAATTAGAAATCATCCAAAGAGCTGAAGCAACGAGAGTCACTGTTTTATTCAGATTGATCTGAGAGTGCCTCTAAAAAAGATCCGAGGTGGAAAAAGGAAACACAGAGACCAAGCCAGGTAAACGAAGCGGCTAAAACACTGGATGTTGTCATTTGGATCTTAAACATCGCCCAAAGCTCGTGTGGCATCAAATGCACAATGCTCAGCGCTAGCACTTTTGGGAAGTGCATAGATCATCGAGGCTCTGGCTTCAGGAATGAACTAAGCCCTACACAGACTCACAGCTTACTGGATTTTAGGAAAGGCGCTCTGTCTCTGTGCCTCTATCTCCCTCTTGTCTCTGTCTCTATCTCTGTACTCAGCCTCTCTTTCGTCTGTCTCTCTCTGTCCCTGCCCCCATCTCCTCCCGCTTCCTGGCCGCCATGAGAAGAGCAGCTCTTCTACCCCAACCCCACCGTGACGAGCTGCTTCGCCCCAGATCAGCCACCATGGGACCAAGTGACCACACGGAAACCTCTGAAACTGTGAGCTAAAGTAAATCTCTCTCGTTTTAAACTGCTATCTCTCAGGTGTTGTTTTTCACGGTGACAACACTAACTTATACATTAGAACGAAAGCCTCAGAGCCCAGAGAAGAATCATGAAAGGGACAAATCGTAAAAGACTAAGGGAAATAGAGTTCAAGAAAGAGCAAGTGATCAATAGCGTCCAACATTGTGAAAATCCCAGGGGTTGACTTGTAGGCCTAAGAAAGGACTGGCTCTGGAATTTATGCAATGTTCAAAGCAAGAGAAAAGGACAACCAGTGACAAGCACAGCAGATGCAGACAGAAGGAAATTTTTTAAAACATGCAAGAGAAAAGAAATAACTGACTCACTCATTCACTGACTATTTGTCAAACTTCTATTAAGATCTGAATATTCCCCACTGAAGGTTTGAGCAGGAGATAGGACAAGATGTTCTGGGAACTCAGAGGATATGAGTGGGTAGGATCAAGAGAAAAGAAGAGTTTTCCCTCTTCTTTCTGAGCCACAGAGGAAATGATTTAGGGATAAAGATTAAATAAGAAGGGAACCAGAAATATGAAAAAGATACAGAACTTGGGAGGTGTCATGACCTTGCTATAAAGACATGAACTTAGAGACTTATTTGTTCATGAGCTCATGGTTAAGATCATAAAGAACACTATACATTCCTCCAGGGCAAAGGCCATGAAATTAACTACTGATATTTCCTGAGCACTTATCAATGTGACATGCATCATTAAATGAATCGTTCTTGGTACTAATATATTTAGAAGTATTATTGCACCCTTTTATACAACACGAAACTGAGAAGCAGAGAGGTTTTAATTCATCTATGGTCTATTATAGTAGTAACCTGTTTCACTTTAAGAACATGTTTCTGTAAACCATACTTACATATTGGTGTCTGAACACATACCCTAATGCACATAAAGAGTAAAGCAAGATAGAAGGATTCCTACAGAACATAGCTTTGTTTAGCTTTCCTGACTACCTTCATTACATGGATGGGAATAAACATTTTTTATTTTCTCAGTAAGGAATTTCTGTAATTTTTCATTTATTCCAATTAATCATCTTTTCAGCAAATATACTATGATGAGAAATGAAAAACCAAGAATTTCTGAATATAGAAACTAGAGCAAAAGCCAACAACAAAATACCATCAAAACCACAGAATTAAATTGTCTCAAACATGCCTAATAAAAGGGAAAACAAAGTGATTTAAAGACTAAATTCATTACAGACCAAAATGTAAATCTGATCACAAAATTATCTGTGTCTTTAATTTGCAGGCTCATGATCATGCTGGAGATAGGAAGCAAAATTGAATTTAAGGGCCAATTTAGGCCAATCATCCTATTTTCCTTAACATAAGAGGAGAGAGAGAGAAGAACGTAGGCGATATCTGCCGAGGGTCAAAGGAAGGAAGAGCAGAGATGCACTCGTGTCTCACGTCACTCGGGTACTCCAGTCGGCCTCGGGAAGGCTGGAGAGGCGACGCCGCAGGCCCCGGAACACAGCCGACTTGGCGTTCATTTACGCTGCAGAGGCCTGTATTATTAAAATGATGACTACGAGACACTGGACACAACGAAGACAATGCTTCATAACTAAATAAACTCAGCATAAGAGTGTGATTTGGAGTCTGGTCCTCGACAGCCATCATCATCGGTTTCATGACACATAAGACATGAGAGGCACTAGGTAACAGCACCCGAACACAAGCGTGTAAAGAAGTAACTATGTGTTAGTCACTGGGCACTTTTGATGGGGTTGGGGGCAGGGGACAGTGAGCAGAGAAGCAAAAGACTGAAACCCAATCCTCAAAGAACTGAATGTATATTTTATAGAATAATCACATTAAAACCCACGGGCTTGAAAATGTGTATGACTAAGTATTTCTGCGGAGACCGTGACGAGAGGCTCCTCAAGGCCTGACTCTCCATGTGGCTCATCTTTGCTTCAGCAGAGCCGAGAGTGCTGCCTGGGGCAGAACGGGTTCTCGGTGAAGCTGCCCACACAGAGGGCGGCGACGCTGCTGTCAGAGCGAGGGGAGGACAGCAGAGAGTCAGAGCCTTCGTGGGTCCACTGGGAAGTGAAAATGACACGTAGACGGACTAAAGCACAGGCCACATAGACATGTTTGTGGACAACTAGAAAATAATCAGCAAAAATACAGTCGGGCCGGAGGGTTAGCTCAGTGGTTCCGGCGCCTGCCTTGCAAGCGCAAGGTCCTGAGTTCAATCCCCAGTAACCACATACAATGCTGGGCGTGGAGATTCACGCCCACCAGCAATCAGTACCACATACCACAGTGCCAGATGTGGTGGCTCACGCCTATCATCCCAGCACTTGGGAGGCAGAGGCAGGAGGATTGCTGAGTTCGAGGCTTGCCTGGCCTACATAGTGAGCTCAGGGCCAGCCTGAACTGCAAAGCGAGACCCTGTCTCAAAAAAAAAAAAAATACAAACAATCCCATTGGATGTTGGGATTCTACAAGTTTATTCGGTTATTTTCTAAAACTGTCTTTAATATTGTCAGAATGTCATCTTTGCAATTTAAAAAAAACATAAATTCCTTCACGTTGGAAGGAGAGAAATAACGGTGAATAAACAGTGAATGAACTGCTAGCCTCAGGAAATTACAGGAAGAAGAGGAAGCCCCACAGCTCGGCACTGAGGAGCACCTGTGGTGCGCTCCAGGATGAGACTTCAGGGCATGTCCTATCCCTCCTCCACCCTTTCTCCTCATCACCCGGAGTTTCTTGTTTATCTAATGTACATGATAGATTTTTCCATGGGAAGCAAGAGATGCACACTCTTCTCATTGCCTGGAATCCCCTTCTTCCTATTCATTCTTCATCCATGAAAATACTACTCATGCTTCAAAACACAGCTCAAACAGCCCCTCCCTAGAATGGCATCCTGATTCCCCACCCCAGGCCAGCGCTTCAATTTTCGGACCTACCTTTGAGCTTCTATGGCAAGTAATGTTTAACTTTCAGAGTCCCCTGACACTGTTTCCCACTCACTGATATATCAGCGCTTCTCCTCCACTAGCCTGGACACTGCTTTTAGACGCACAAATACATCTGGGGGTCAAAGGCCAGACAGATAACCCATCACCTTTTTTTTTACCAGACTGAGATGTTATGATGGTGTGAACATTTAATCAAGACTCTTGCAATGAGAATTAAGTTGTGTCATATACTGGTACAAATTCTTAACATGGAGTGTAATTGTGATGTATAGACATATAATGTACCAATAAAATATACAAAAAATACTCTTGGTTACAAGTAATAGCCACTGAAACAACTCTGAGCATTTAAACTACTCTTTATTTATAAAGACATGGAGATACTTTTGAAAGCCCAAGGTCACAAAAAGTAAGAGTCCTGGAGCTTGAAAGCCTATGGGATCAGGGCAGCCCCTATCCTACCTACTCAATCAACATTTCTTTCCTTCTTCCCTCCCTGCACTTCAAAATTTGCTCATCTGCATTGCTACTACAGTACATATTTCTGTACTTCTCTGCTCCTCTCAAATGTTGATATAGTGGCTAAACATGCAAACTCATACTATCTGAGTTCCAGCCTAACTTTGTCATTAATCAACCAAATAACCTCACTATGACTAAGTTTCTTCCTCTATAAAACAGGAATAAGCACAACGATGCTTACAGCTTTAAGGATTACTGAATTTGTGGATATTACAGTTTATATCTAGATGCCCCGCCCAAAGCCTCACTTGCTCATAGGTGAGGCCTTGGAGAAATGATTGGATCGTGAGGTCGTGATCTCCTTTCCCCTCCTCCCACGAGGTGTTTCTCTTCTGCCGTGCCACCCTGCCTTGGAGGTCAGCTACAGACTACAGCTCCACAAGCTGTAACCCGAAATAAGCCTTCTGTCCTCAGAGGTGTGGATTCCAGATACTGCGTCCCAGCCACAAGAAATCAGTTACGACAGTGGGAGACAAAGCTACCCACAGCGCCCACGTTCACACAGCCACACAATCTATCCAAATTGTCTTAGACCCAGGTAAACTTCTGAGCAAAACGTTCAAGCTGGCACAGCTTGAGGCAGCTGTGTACCCATGTCCTAATTCACTAGAGTCAGGACAGCCAAGGGAGAAACTCGGTCACCAGGGCCGACTCTTGAAGGTCAGAGCAGGTGGCAGCTCTCAGTGCAAGGCGCCGTGCCCTGAGCTGGTACCGTCAACAGACAAGCCCAGCTCAGGCACCAGCCGGTCTCTCTGTGCCCACAGACCTGGCACCTGGACCTGCCCTGTACTCCAGCTGAGCCTCTTCCCCGCACAGCCCTGATCAAGGCCTTCACTTCAAACACAAAGCTGCACGTCAGCCCCACAAGTCTGCAGTTAATAAAGCTTTAATGGCAACGCCAGCAGCACTGACAAGAGTGACAGCGGCCCGACAGGCAAGCCCAGGCTGCGGGTGCTTCCCAGCAGCTAGCCACTGGGGCTGTGGCTCGAACCCAGTCAGCAGATCATCGTAACCTGCTCACGTGGCGTGGGCCTGGGGCCGCCCTCCTCAGCTCCCACCAGCTGCTGGTTAGTAGCTTTATACTCCAGCAATGCGCTGTCACACAGAGCTGCCTCCTCACTGCCCAGGTTTGAGGGGCACAGGCATGGCCTCCAGAGAGCACAAGAAGAAAGGTCTCCAAAGAAAAGTAACCATTTTCCCTCCAAGACTTAGGCTGCTGCTCTCCCATCTCCAAGGAAAAGAAATCAACTGAGAAAGCTGCAGCTTCAAAAAGAAAAGAAAAGTGATCACTGGTAGCTCCTAGAAGCCCATAAATAAAGACTCAAATGTAAATCTCTATCAAAAGTATTTTTGTTGTAGTAGAAGCTTCTTAACAAAGAACAAGATTTTAGGCGAGCATATCTTTGTTCCAGGCTGACTGCTCCTGTTCCCTTAAAACGCCCAGGCGGACACTCACCTGCCAACGCAATGATGCCGGGAAGTGGCCCAAGGACAAAACGGGCATCTGCACAGCAGGACGGTGCCCTCCACCGGCCGGCCTACCTGCCAGCACTTTAACCTGAGCTTCTCAGTCCTCAGAACGGAGAAATCGGTGTGTGTGGTCGAAGCCCCCACCTGTGCCATGTTCCCTTACAGCAATCCGAACTGCCTGAGATGATCTTTAAGTCCATTCCCACTTTATCTTAAAACAGCCAGATAGTTGCGTATTATGAGCATAATTTCACAGGGAAATGGAGGCTTGGAAGGGTGAAATAAATGATCTAAAATCTATAAACTTAAAGCTCACTTCAAACTCAAGTAGGCTAACACCTTGCCCTAGAACGTTCTCAACCCCGTCACTGCCCCCGTCACTCTGTTCTCAACTGCAAACCCAGAGTCCTCACCTCTGAGTACATTCGCACCTGGGTATCCTGCAGGGACACATCTGTATGCTGGTATTCCGTGCAGTGCCAGTTAAGGCGGGTTCCATACCTGCCAAACCAGAATAGCTAACCAGATTCACATATGTAGCTCTATGTAACAGTCCGTCTCAAGAAGTGAATCCGGTGTTACTTACTTTTTTCACCAGGACAAGCACCTCCATCATCATTACAGCCCATGAACGTGTCTTGGGTATGAGACGCCATGCCCACTGCTTTACAATCATTATCTCCGGTAATCCCCGAAGTAATGAGGATTGTTTACTATCCCAATTTTGCAAATCAAGAAACTGAGGCCTAAAGGCATTAGCCTTGCCCAAGCTTATCTGTCACTTAGCCAGACAGAGATCTAAAACCAGAATTGACTCCAGACTCTAAATCAATACTCCTAGTTCCTAGTGACATCAATTTCAGGACCAGGGTCTAGGTCTTATATCACTCTTTCATAAAAATATTCTATCTTTGAATTTTTATTTGTCACTAAGTATAACATGCCAGTGACTATCTTAAATCCTTATAGAAATAAGCAGGAAAATAAATAAATTGGTAGGTTTTCTTTTAAGAATTTGAGAGGCAGGATACACAAAATAGAGACACCAATACATTTTGCACAACCAGCAATCACAATTTCAATTGGTGAATTCTAGCTCCTTTATATAGGACACTATAATTTTCTGGGTGGGGTTTACAGTACACACCACTTAAAGAAATTCTGGTATTTCAAGGAGATTTGAGTAATAAGAACAGTCTAACATTAGTCACCACCGCTGAACACGGTCATTTGAAACCCTGGAATTCACTTTTAGAAAATTCATCTGAAAAAAAAGAATCAGAAAATGTTCATTGACAAATCAAGATAACAAAAATATTTAACTTATCACCATCTATAAGAATACACACTTTTATTGTGCTATTTGTGCATGAAAGGACAGAGAGAAGAAGGAAAGATAATGAGAGGTGACAGTTCAGAAGTCAAGAGCCCTCTGGGGCAGCAAGCCCTAGGGAAGAGGGGAGCTTTAACAGCACCACCCCCAGCTCCGCTGCTTCGGGCAGACTCTCAAAGAGGCTGAACCCACTTCTTCGTGCACTCATTTGAGTAATATTGTTCCTATTGTATGTGGCTCCTGAACTTAAACGACAGTGCTGTTGATGAGGGTGGTGATGACGATGTACTGCAGTGACTAGAACGATGGATTGGTCTGCTTTTACTACCAACAAAATTAGGACACAGGCAAGTTCTAGAGGTAAAGCCTGTCCTCTTCTTTTCCTTTCCTGCTTTTGTTCTTACCATAGGACTTGCCTTCCTCCTGAAAACTATGCACTGCTCGTCAGCGCTCAGACCTGGATCTCCTTCCTTGAAAGCCTCCACACAGCTTATTAACGGAGCAAGCACGCTTCTCTTCTGCTGGGTGAAAACTCAGGAAGCAGTCAACCTCCCGGCTACCGCTGGGACCACAGGCCCCCAGGACAGTGATGCTCTTGATGGAAGGGGACTCTCCCCCACGTACATGACGGCAGACAAAGGCAGCTGGCTTGTTGGCAAATACTCACAAGAGGGCCCGAAATAGAAGGCCGACGGATCTGAGAAAGTGGTACTGATTTAAAATGTAAACAGTAGACCTAGTAATCCCTGCTACTTCGAGGTGCTGCTGCTCACGAGCCTGAGAAAGCGTCCCGGTACCACAGGCAGAGACATCAGACACTGGACACAGTTAGAGGTCATCAATTTCCAACTCAAATTTATCCGACAAAGATGCAGTGTAAGAAAAATACAGAATTACCAAGGAGACTCCTTGTCAACTGTGAATCTCTAAAAGTTCTCAGTGTTTCCTGCAGGTGTAACTATAACCAGCACCACCCACATCGTCCCTTCTGCTGCCCCTGAAGATGCTACTGGAAAGTTTGATGTTCACACTTTTCTCCCAAGCTTCCATAATTTTAGACTATGAAGTGAGCTGACAATTATCAAATAACGGGGAAAAGAACACGCAAATCTTACTAGCTGCCAAGAAGCGCAGTGGTCTATTCAAAGTTTAAAAAGGGAGAGTCTTGAGCTTCCGGGAGGAAGGCAGGCAGCACAGAACTCCCGATGGCCAGGCCCAAGGAGGAGGCGCTCAGCTAGTAAGGACCGCTACGGCTTGCAGAGAGATCCTCCCAGGAAACAGCCACTGGGAATCATCTCTGTCCAGACCGGGTGTCAGGCCCTCAGTCCCTGCGTCCTGTGGAAAGGTCACTCCTTGGCAAAAAGAAGGACATCTGTAAGGAGGCGCGCAGCCACACCCACTGTTCATTAAAGGAAGTGGAGGCATGTTCCTTTTTATAACAAGACTGCTTTTCAGAGCCATTCCTACGTCTGCAGGGGTGTGAACTTTCTCTGAATAATCAGGTCAAAATATGCCAAAGAAATAATTTGGTTTAGAACATTTTATTCTCTCACAATTGAAAAGAAGAATTATAAAAAGTACTTTTGATAAAAATCAAAGAAAGAGGTAAGCTCTTTGAGGGCAGGAACCATCTGTATCCCAGGACTGTAGGCAGATAAATTAGACAAAAATCAATACATAGAGTGGGCCACAGCTCTCAAGGTAGTTGGCAGAAACTTAAAGACATCCGAACTGCAGCTGGTGGTGCACCCAAAGACCAGCTCTCAAGATGAAGATGCAATGGCCAGACCTCCATGCTCCCTGGGGAATGAGCAGTAACTTCCCGTTACACTGTAATTACCCCGGCCCGGTCTGGGAAGCCCAAAAAGACATCAGTCACCTAGTCGGATGATCAAAGCACCTGGACCCATCCCTGGTCCAAATGCCTTTTTTTCCATGCACCTTTGCTACATGACTTGCCCCCTCTTGGATCAATACTAGCTAAGTGGCTGTATTTATCATTCCAGGTTGACTGTAGTTTGACTCACACTGTACCCACACCGTGACTTAGCTGTATAAATTACCCCTGACAAAGGGCCTTTGTGGTAACCCACTTCTGAGACCCTTCCAATCTCTCAGAAGCTTTCTCTAAATAAATCTTTCCTGCTCTTTTTTTTTTCCATTGGCACCAGGGATCGAACTCAGGACCCTTCACTTGAGAGGCAGGCACGGTGTGATTGAGCTAAGTCCTCAGCCCTAAATCATTCCTACTCTTAACCTCTTCTGTCCTTTGAAATTCATTCTTTGACTTCAGAGGATCCCCAAGTTGGCAAAGCAGGTTGGAAGTTACATTCCTCCCATATCGCTAGCACCCAACGAACCCAGGGAATTCAGAGCACCTTGCAGAGAGGTGGACAGAGCACAAGCACGCAGTCCAGGCTGAAGGGATTCCACGAGACAGGGAGGGCCCTGGCTACCACTGCCATCTCAGCTGGTCTCCTTCCTTATCTGGAAGGTCTTCCTTTGCGGGTCGTATCGCCACGGAAAATAATGAAAGCACAAGTTCAAAATAAAATATTTAAAACATACATAGCAGTTCATTTAAAAATAGGCTGGGGAGAATTTTATACGGAGACACCAGGGAGCATCATTATTTTGAAATGTCACTTTTTTCTTTAATTAGTGTGCTCTGATGATAAGTATATGTCATTCTTATCTAATGGGAGTCTTGAAAGCACGTGGAGTCTGGGTCCAGCGGCCTCTAGGAGGTACACAAAGAACAAACAGAATGCACGTGTTGATGTCAACTAGCTTACTTACCTTTATTAACATAATTGCCAAAGTTTCATGTTTAAAAATCTGACATTAAATTTGTTCAACACACCTTGCATGCAACAACACGACAACACGATTTTACATTTCTCAAGACAGAGCTGCTTTAGGGATGTGTGAAATTTCCAGCGACTTCTTCAAAGCCAACTCAGAGATGTGACTCAAAACAGGACCACCTGCTCGGAGGCATAATTTTAACAAAGACAACAGTGTGCCTCGCAGGGAAATGTATAAGGCCTGTCTTTGCTTCCTTCCACTCGCTGTGGCACTTTACCCCGGTAGAAAGTACTCACTTCTAAGCGTCAAAGATACAGATCACGGACTTCTCCTTTTCAAAGAAACGTCTGAGTCACGGGCTTCTTCCATTCAACAGTCAGATACAAAAAGCCAGAGCTGCCTGTTGAGGTAACATCAGCTCAGGAACTTCTGGAGCCCAGCGATACCTGATTCCCTCATTTGAAGGTCAGTGCCAAGCACCTCGTCCCCACCGCTACTCCACAGGAGAGGCCACAGGCACTCACACTGGATGCAGTTTCAGGCTCCTTCTTACAGTTTCAGGGGGAGAGGTCTCCTGGACCTCAGAGGAGTTTGATATTTCGTGTGGATTTTTGTCAAAATGGAGATCATTTATAGCTTCCACAGCGGGTCTCCCGAAGGGGACTCCAGCTTTCTATCCACTGTGAGGCCCTGGCGATTCTCACAAGCAGGGGCTACGGTTTCAGCTGGCTCCCAGCAGCGGAGTGGTCGGTGACTTCCGGTTCCAGTCCTCGGCAAGTCTGCACTTCCGGAGGGCTCCAGCACTACCTGCCCCCACCCGCCCGGTCCTCACTCAATGCAGGTTTCAAGCAGATCCGCTCACTCGCGCCCACCGGACCGGGCCGCTCGGCCTCCCTCTCGGAGGAGGACAGCACCTCTCAGGAGGGGCCAGAGCTTCACCGGCTTTTCACAGAACCGGCCCATGGGAATATTATCTTAAAATGTTTTCTCATAAAAATCTTTTTTTTTTTTGAACTAAGAATTACATGCTGTGCTTAAATAGGATGGTGGTGGGTTCTGATTATATCTCTTTTTTCCATTTTGGATTTTACTCTCAAGTATAGAAAATACCCAGGTTGTGCCTTTCTTCCTTTTCTCTCAGATACTAAAAGTTTAGTTGGCCGAGTCAAAACTAAGCTTTAGTATTAAATTTCTATCTTTTCTCTTTTTCACCCAACATCTAAGAACAATGTGATTATGCATATTTCATGCTACGGATATGCTCCTCAGGGAATGTATGTTAAATGAATCAAGTCAGTGATGCATTTGAACATGAATCTAATCTCTGAAGTTAGAGAATGACTTTACTGCAGATCTCTGCATGCTTGGACTGGCATCACCATACCTCACTTTTTTGTTTGGTATTATTTTGTTTTTGTTTTTCTGATGCTGTGCAGCTTCAAAACTCCTGTGCAACAGTCTGGTTTAAAAAATCATGCAGTCATTAAAAATGATTATTACAGAAATGACACAGAAAAAGAAAAAACGATAGTTATGGTACAATATATAAATCTTTTTAAATTTAAAGCTATTCCATAAATTACCAGCAAATTAACATTTGTTTTCCTTAAGAATTTCTGAAACCATGCCATAGAAAAAGAGATAATCCAAATATTTCAGGAATAACTCTTAACTTTTAAAATTAGGCTATGAGGCTGTATTTTCAGGGAAAAATTAAATACCTGAAACATAAACCCAAAAAGGCAAAATATTCATCTTCTAAAAGACTTTTTGAAAAGATTTCAGTTTTTTTCCCCCCATGGAAGATCAGTAATACATGTCTTACAAGGTATACATTTTTACCTAACTTAGGACATTTTTTAACTTTTTTTTTTTTTTTTTTGGAGACAGGGTCTCGCTTTGTAGTTCAGGCTGGTTCTGAGCTCACTATATAGCCGAGGCAAGCTTCGAACTCAGCAATCCTCCTGTCTCTGCCTCCCAGGTGCTGGGATGACAGGCGAGAGCCACCATGCCCAGCACTGTGGCATGTGGTATTGATGGCTGGTGGGCATGAGTCACCATGCCCAGCTTTGTATGTGGTTACCGGGGATCGAACTCAGGACCTTGCACTTGTGAGGCAGGCACCGGAACCACTGAGCTAACCCTCCGGCCCACATATGCTTTTAATCACACTTCTTAAAGTTGTTTTATTTAAAATGCACATTTCACTGATAAAAATCAAGCAATTAAGAGAGAAAAATATGACAGTGATATAAACCTTGGGAAGAAGAAAGCAGTTAAGAGATCAACTGTGTACAAGTTATTCCTTCTATATATAATATGTATGTACGTATGTATGTGTGTTAAGTGGAGCACAGATGCCCACCAAAGCTTGTGTGTTGAAGGCTTGGTCCCACCTGAGGGTGCTACTGGCCAGGGGTAGACGGAGAAACCGGCTCATCAGAGCAAATGAGATCGTCACCTCTGCCCCCTCTGTTTCCCAGCTGGCCTGAGGGAAGCAGCCTTTTCCACATTCAGCACCTCGCTGTGATATTCCTTCTGCATTACTCGAGGACCAGTGCAATGGAGCCCAGTGACCATGGGCTCAAGCCTCTGAAACTATAAGCCAAAACGAACCCTTCCTCCTTTTAAGTTGATTTTCTCAAGTATTTTGTCACAGTTGTGGAAAGCTAACACAGTCTACATAATGTATTAGTAAAATACATGCCACATAACGAGTTCAAACGTATGTGCTGTCTGTTTTGATTATCACTGAGAGACACGCTTATACAGTGGAAGTCTTGGTTTCTTTGGCATTCTAAATGGTTATGGGGACACAGAAACAAGATCTTTTACTAGGCATCAATTTTGTCATTATTTGGCATTCAGATGTAGCAAGAAAACTACTGCATAACCAGAATTTGCACAGACTTCTTGGCACTGTTAGTAGTGTATTATTGTTAGTGTAAGCAACTGTCCTAACACTGAGTTGCTTTTTCTATTCTATTATCCCTGTGCTTTTATGCCTTTTTGAGGTATATTCACATACCATTAAATTCACCCATTTAAATTGTATAATTCATTAGTTTTTAGAGTACTTACAATAGAGTTCTGTAAACAACTCCATAATCAATTTAATCATGTTCTGGTCATCCCATAAAAATTTCACACCTGTTAGTTGTCACCTCTCACCCACCCCCACCCCTCCAGCCCTACTAATCCAGTACGCAGTGTTCAGATTTGCCTACTCGGGACATGTTATTTAAATGGAATCATGCAGTATATGAACTCCTTTCACTTATCATGACGTTTTCAAAGCTCGTTCATGTTGTATCAGCATTTTATTAGTTTGCATGTCTTAATATTTCAATGTATTTCTATTTTACTTATTTATTCCTTCAACATACAGAAGAATTCAGATCGTTTCCTATTTTTTTGGTTAAGATTAAACCTGGTAAGAACATTCATGTATAAATTTTTGTGAAGCTTTACATTTTTACTTTTTTTTATCCCCCCCTTTGGTACCAGTGATCAAACTTAAGACCCTGCCCTTCCCAGGCAGGCACACTGCCCCTGAGCCACCTCCCAGGCTGTACGTTTTTAATGATTGAAGGTGTATCTCGAAAAGAAAATTGCGAGGTTATGGGGTAACTATATTCAACATTTGTAGTAACTGCCAAACTATCTTTTAAACTGGTTATATCATTGGACAGTCTCACCAAAACATGTAAGATTGATGGAAATATACGGTAAATATTTAAATATTTAAAAAATGTTATTATAGACCCAAGTTTGATCCTTGGTACCACAAAAAAAAATGTTATTACAATAAAGGACACACTGCTATTAAACTGCTCAACATACTCCCTCATCACTTCCTACCTCTTTATGCTAATATCACTCCTGCCACGTTCTGAAGTATTTCCGGAAGGAAGTGTGGCTGTCTCAGAGGTGTGATTAAAAAAGATGGCGAACGCTGCTGCTGTGCGCAGTTCAGCGGAAAGGGGCGCTCACAAAAGGGTCTCAGCGCCCTCATGTACGTGAGTCACCGAAGCTGGCCCCGTGCAACTTCCGGTTCATCCCCAAAGTCAAGATGACCATAAGAGGTGCACATGTGCCGTTCATTCAGAACGCCAAGGTAGCCATGAGAAGACAGGCGAGAACGTCGGAACTGACCCAGCAGCCATCAAGAGCGACGAGAGTACGCTCAAGGCAAGGAGGAGGATTCCGAGGGAGGGCTAAAGGGAATGTGTTTTTTACTACAATAATCAAAAACATTTAAATATTCACCCTACTTTTAAATCACACCACATATTCTCCTTATTCACACTAAAACACAATGTCTTTTTTGTATTAGTCATTCTAATTTGTACAAAATAATGTCATTGTTCTTTTAGTTTGATTTGATTTCCCAAATGATGAATGCTGTTGAGCATCTTGGGCTTATTAGACATTTGTTTATCTTTTTCAGAAGAAACCCTATTCAAATCCTTTGCTTCTTTCTGAATTGGGTTTTCGTCCTTTTATTGTTGAGTGACAGGAGTTTGTTTTAGATTCTGAATCCAAGTCCCTCATTAAATTAAATATATGTTTTTCTCCCATCTTTGGGACATCTCTTTTTTTTTTTGAAACAAAGTCTCACTACACAGTTCATGCTGGTATCAAACTCATAGTAATCCTCCTGAGTAACAGGCAGGCACCACCATGCTGGGCTTACCTTTCATATTTTTCATACTATTATTACACATACAAAAGTTTTGGAGCCAGGGATTTAGCTCAAGTGGTACCATGCCTACCTTGGAAGTACAAGGGCCAAAGCTCTATCTCTGGTACTGTCAAAAAAAAAAAAAGCTTTAAATTTTGATAAGCTTCAAATTAAGTATTTTTTAATACATCAGAAAACATCCCTATGCTTTTGCTGCTGTATCTTAAAGACCTTACCCAAAGTCCAAAAGATTAACTCCTATATTTTCTCCCAGGTATTTAAGAGTATTTCTTTTTACCCTCTGGGCTATGATTCATTTTGAGTTCATTCCATATAGTGTGTAGAGTTCCAAACTCATTTTTTTTTTTTTTGAGACAGGGTCTTGCTTTGTAGTTCAGGCTGGTCCTGAGCTCACTACATAACCCAGGGAAGCTTCGAACTCAGCAATCCTCCTGCCTCTGCCTCCTGAGTGCTGGGATTATAGGCGTGAACCACCACACCCGGCCCAAACTCATTCTTTTAATGTGGATATCATCTAATTGTCCCAGCAACAATGCAAACTAAAGTTTCCATTATTGCATGAGTTGGACAGTCTTATCAAAAATCAAATTACCATTGGGCCAGAGGGTTAGCTCAGTGGTTCCAGTGCCTGCCTCACAAGCACAAGGACCTGAGTTCGATCCCTGGTAACCACATATAATGCTGGGCATGGAGACACGCCCACCAACAATCAACATCACATACCATGATGCCGGACATGGTGGCTCACGCCTGTCATCCCAGCACTTGGGAGGCAGAGACAGGAGGATTGCTGAGTTCACGGCGGCTTGCCTGGGCCCCATAGTGAGCTCAGGGCCAGCCTGAACTACAACGTGAGACCCTGTCTCAAAAAGCAAAAAAAAAAAAAAAAAATCAAATTACCATAAAAGCAAGCATTTTGGAACTTCAATTCCATTTTATTGATCTATTCTTTTGTCAGTACCATTATTCAGGCCAGCCTTGAATTCACAGCAATCCTCCTGCCTCTGCCTACCAAGTGCTGGAATGACAGGCATGAGCCACCACATCTGGCATTGCAGTACGTGGTACTGACTGCTGGTGGGAATGAGTCACCACAGCAGGTATTGTACGTGGTTACCTGGGATCATCAAACTCAGGATTTTCCACTTGTTAGGCAGGCACTGGTACCACTGAGCTAAATCTCCTGGCCCAGTACCACTATTCTTAGTAATTAGCTTTGTGATAAGTTTTAAAATCAGGAAGTATAAATCCTCTAATTCTGTTCTTAAAGACTGTTGGGATTTTGAACCAATCACTGTTTCAAACATTTAGAAGAGTATTCCAGTGTCACACTATATTAATTTCCTGAGCTTTTCAATCTATAAACATAGGATGTTTTTCTATTATTTCTTTTTGTGTATTTATTTGTTATTTTGTTTTATTTTTCAACAGGCCTTGCTCTGTAAGGAACTCACAGTCCTCCTGATTCACCCTGGGATCGCAAGCATGTACTACAATCCCCAGCTTATTTGTTCTTTACTGTCGTTCAATGATGGTTTCTGTCTTAGATGTATGTATTTTGCCATTTTTAAACTTTATTCCTACAAATTTTATTCTTTTGTGGCTATTATAAGTGACATTGTTCTCTTAATTTCATTTTCAGACTGTTCATTGCTGGCGTACAGGAATAAAACTGATGTTTGTACAATGATCTTGTATATCGCTACATTGCCGGAATATTTTATTAGTTCTAATAGTATTTTAGTGAATTTGCCAATATGCTTTTAAGTAAACTTTTAAATTATTTTGTCCCCTACCTAAACATCAGAGTATGCTAATACTGTGCCCTAACACTGAGAAACTAAGTCCTGTCTGCTTCTCGCTCCCATCTAGTCCTTTCTGTTAAAATTTCAGACTGATGACCACTGTCTGCGGAAAAGCAGAACATAGAACAGAAGCAAGAAAAACTAATTCTCCCTTATGTCTTTCTCTTATTTAGAGTAGTAAAATGAAACATATGCTCAGCGACTAAATCTCTTCTGCCAAGCACTACCTTGCTAAAATCAAGTCAGGCAAAACGTAACCAAAAGTAGATTTTGACATTTTATATTTTGCTGAATACTGTTAGGGCACTGGCAATCACTGTCTCTTACATACAAATTAACAGCCTACCATCTGTCAAGTGTGGGGATAATCATAGGGTTTAGTGCACAATATGGTTATTAGAATATGACCTGACAAAAAGGAAAAGAACACAACCTAATTTGGACTATAAAATCTATGATCTCACTTGCAAATGACACTTTGACAAGCTATTATTCTGCATTTTGCCTTCTACAGGAAAAGGAGTTTTATGCATACATAATTCTATTAGTTATACAGGCAAAAGCCTGTGGAAGATTGCTTTAAACTATAAAATCTGCTTGGTCACATAATGCTTTAAAACTAATTCTTAGACAAATATTTACATCACAAGTAAGTGGGAGTATAATGATCTGAGCCTTCATATTTCCAAGTGAAGCACCAATCATTACCCAGAAATGTCTTTGTGATACTGCTGCCAGCAATTCCGCAGGACTCTTCAGGGTATATGCAAAGAGACTGCTGCAGGAACATATTAAAACTGTCACGTGGACATACATCAAAGTCAACAAGTTGACAGTTTTGAAAAGTGTAATATATGAAACACTTTGGCATGGAATTCACTTCATCCCCAACAGTGACATCTGCTAATGAGCATCATTAATATTGCCTACTCTTATTTACCCTGATGCCTCATGGGTTCTATCTTTATGTACATTCCTCTGGAGCACCTCTTTGTTTTCACCCAGAGGACGGAAAAAACTCTTACTGACAGCTTCCTCTAATAAAGATGGTGCCAACAAAATTCTTCCAGCTACACAGAGAGCACAGAGTACCAAGTTGTTTTCACGTTCGTTCTTGAAACACAACAAAAATGCATGGTGTTCCTGAAGATTATTTAAAAATACACTCATTGTGTCTAAAACACATTCTTAAGAAAGAAATGGATTAATTAAATCTCAAGGAAAAATATCCTGTTCAGGTGACAAAACAAAACAGATTTCTTAATATTAGCGATTATATTACCTGGGGAGCTTAAGTGAGATAATAACTATGTAGTATATTAAGCAACTCAAATTGCAAATTTTCCTGCTCTGTTTTAGGCTATATATCTTTTCCATCATATTCACCCTTGTCTTCCTTTCATTGTAGGGAAACATGATGTATTTTTCTGTCATGTTGCTTCAATATAAGGCGAGTCTCAGTGTCAAAATTTTTCTGCAAAGGATCTTGGGATCTAATTTCAATGTTATCATAAAAATTTTAAAAACAATACATGATAAATTGGCAGCCTGTATAATACCCCAATATTTTCCAATATTAAAACCATGAATAGATATTTCCTGATGATAACAAAAATACTTAATCAAGAATTATAGAAGCCTAATATGCACAAGGACTTGAGTGTTCAATCACCAGCACTGCAGGACACACTCACACTATCATCTTCAAATGTACGAAAGTATACAAAATAGCATTTACGCCCATGAGTTTAGAAGGACTCCTCCACAAAGGCAATCCTGGGTACAAATACAATTATGAGACAAGGGACCGGGAAAAAAGGAAAATATAAGACAAATGTGCTACTTTATCCTTCACTTACAGTGAAGCCGGTTCCTTTTGTTTTTTAACTCTTAGAAAAATTTATAGATTAATCCCAAGTACTTGCTATTTATTTTTATCACCTGGCCAATAATTTTTTAAATGAGAAACTGTCATGAATTTAACTTCTTAAATCAACAAAAGAATTTGTTCTGCATATCCCAGAATTACTGTCAGATTCAGAAGTCCAGTTCAATATAAATATTATATATGCCAAAGGTCCCGAGAAAAAGAGATGAGTAGGTTGGTAATGTGCATCCCAACAGAAGGCCGAAGAGGAATTCACCAAGCGGCTTATGTAACAAGATAATGAATGGTTTATTTTCTTTCCATTTTTATTTTATAAACAAGCAAATATCTTTCAACAAAGAAGAAAGTTCATGTGTACCTTTTCACTTCTGTGGCCCACGTAGAGATAATTTTCATACAGCAAAATATATAAATCACCGGTATATATAGCTCTGGGACATCTTCATATGTATAAACTCAAGGACCTTCCACTCAGAACTAGACCTAACTTCTTCCTACAAAGCTCATCACCCTTTCCAGACATCCGTCTCCCGTGCTACTGTTCTTCTGGTTTCCACTGGCACTGATCTGTTGTGCTGGTTGCTGACTGTTATATAAGTGGAATTAGAGGGTGTGTGTTCTTACTTACGGTTTCTCTACCACATTTTTGAGATACACCCAGACTATAAAGCCGTGTGCTTCTCTTTATGGCTGGGGTGTAAACCATCAAACAAGTACACCACAGTTGTTTACATGATGTCCACTGATAGACATTTGGATTTCACTGGACTTTGCCTATTTTCAATAAAGCTGCCATGAAGATTCTTGTTGGTATCTTCTTCCTAGGAATACGCAGTAATTTCTCTTGGGTTAATATTTACAAAGGGAATACATAACATGTAATTTTTAAAGTGAGTGCTACCTTTTCTTTTGTGGAGACTGTAAAGCTAAAAGGAAATATGTAAAATTCAAATCTGGTTTCAAACTAAAAGCAAGGTAATGTACAAAATTCAAAGGATAAATTTATAATATTTTATACTCCTAGATGAAGACTTCAAATGAAGATAAAGGAATTAGAAACCCCAGTGGAGAATATTCATTCCAGATCTTCACTGCTCCCAAAGAAAAATGTTCAGACGTGGAGTAAACCACAGGAACATCATTCAGTCCTTTAGTTTTAAGGATTTACTTTTAGCAAAATTTTTCATGTAGTTGAGAGCATACAGGAAAAAGAAACACAATTTATAAATTTAAAAGGGAACCTATCAAAATAAGAGGCAAATATTTCAGTGCTCTAAAATCTTTTCTAATGAAGAAAATAATTCAGAGACGTGAGAAACCCACGGAATTGGGACCAGCGAACAGCACCAAAGCACACAGCATTTGGCATCTGCCTGATGCCAGGGAAGAAACAATTTCTGTTTTTACTACCATATTATACACTTTTCAAAAATTCCATAGAACAATGATGAGAAATACATACTGTGAAAATTTCTGATTAAAATGTACTTGCTCTCTTTGAATTTGGCCGCCCCCCCCCCCAATTTTACAATGTAGCTGTCCCTGGGGGATTCCCACAGAACTTCTTTATCGCTTTTTATACTACTGCTTCTTTTCCCAGGCCATTTCTTGTTCCCTGTGTGGCTTTCTAAGAACCAGAGACCAAATGTTATGCCTCAACCTGAGAGAAGATAACAAGACAATAAGTATTCTCGTACTTCTTAAAGACCACTCAGTCCCTTATCGTAACACAAGAAATTATTTTGCAGCTACCTTTATAACTAAATCTAACTCATCGCGTCTCGGCCTTTTGGCTAAGATCAAGTGTAGTATAAATAAATCTAACTCATTTCCAAGAATGAGCCCACTTGCTCGTTCGGCTCTTAGATAGGTGGCTGAGACCCAGCAAAAGCTAGCTGAGGAAGCAGGCCTGACCTGAGGACTACGGGGTCTCAATCGCGCGTGCAGAGCGGCTTCCACAGCCCGGAACACACCCTTGTCAACAGAATCCCGGCTTTGCAGAGGATTCCTAGAGCTCACGTCAGCCTGGAGTGTGGCATCCCGGCACCACCCCTCAGGTCCTTTCCTCCAGAAGTGAACAATGCGAGAGAAAGGCTGCCAAGCCCTCCATGACAACCCGTGCTGTGTTTCCCAGATGCAACGCGTACTGTCACTTCGGCTCTCGCCCTCTTCCATGTGGTCGGCCCGAAGGCCTGCTCAGCAGTGCCACGCTCTCTTCCACTCTTGACCTCCACATTCTTAAACTCTGCCCCAGCGTTTTGCTCCTTTCAGTCACTCCTGTGTTCAAGATAAGGACCTGGAGCCTAACCAGGAAAGGAGACAGGAGCAACCCCACACAGGTAACAGATGGGGACCCACGTTTTAGAATCAAGCTCCCGGCTAACATTAGCACATGGGCCTTTCTTCAACTAAGATTAATTCTCCCATTTTCTCACACTATATGATACTATTTATCTTACAACTAGCTTATATTCTAGTGCCACTCATTCCTCTCTTCTTTCATGACCTACAGTCCTTGCATAAAATGGAGTCTGTATCCTTTTCTTCCATCTAATTTTATTCATATAAAGTAGCGTCTGACTAATCCCTTATGTCTTAAGTGTCGTTACTGTTGAAAATTTACATTGAAATACTTAAATTAACGGTAAACGAGTTCCCTTTTCTCTTTTATAAATTAATATAAAAATTTATAAATTAATTTATAAATTAACGAGTTTTTTTTTAAGTATGTGGCTTGGAAGGTAACATTACTGGCAAACTTTGTTTCATAATAATAAATGAGACATAAACTATTGTTCGTAAAATAGAAATAATCCCTGAACTCTAAGATCCTCAGTAATTGAAAAACCATTGGCCTAAGGATGGCTTTTCCAACAACACAAAGAACAATGACACTAAATGAACATATGAATTATAAGATATAATTTCAGAAACATTACAATATGAAAAGTTCATGCTTCTTGGAATGGCAAAAATAGAATTTTTAGGAGGTACAAAGTAATACCTGGGTCCAATCAAAATGTGAGAAACTGAGAACCTATCTTTTCTACCAAATGACATAAACAGGAGTGCCTCCATCTCACCGTACCCCACTCTGGGCAGCCCCTCCCAAACACTCTTAAACCACCGTGCTTATTCAGGTCACCTTCTGAAAACACAGCTCCAGGCCAAGATACCTTATCAACAGCCGAGGATTTTCTGTTCCCCACACCCTCTCCCATTCTCTTCCCTCCCTTAAGAACCCTTCCAGCAACTCCTGGGCCAACGCTGCCAGCCTCTTAAACTAGCCAATTAGGACAGACCCTGACTCTTGAACCCAGCCAATGGGGAAAAGCTCAGCTGCTTCCCATTAGGACACTAAAAACCCACCAGCACCCACAATAACCCCCACTCTTCTGCCCCGCTTCTTGCTGGTTGGAGCCCTGCTCCTTCACGCCTGCACCCTTTTGCAGAAGTGAAATGCCTCCCAGAGACTTCTTGATCCCAAAGTGTGTTATTATATATAAAGGAGCCTGGTGGCTCTTGTCTAACAATCCACTTAGAAAATGTTGAAATGTTCGATTTCCTTGTCCCTGAACGTCCAAATATCCAATGTTTTTGCTTCTTTTTCTCTTTCATTGATGTGACAGTATTGATGACACAGATAGTCATCAAACTAGGAAGGCCACTGGAAAAAATAATGTTGAAAATCTCTTCCCCAGTAAAGAGGTCCTTGAGTAATACACTTTTTTTTATTATTGAGTTTTTTGATACATTTTAGGTATACATTATGATCACATTCGTCATTGAAGATTTGTACCTGTACATGATGTATCTTGACATTTTCCCATTCCTCTGCCCTCCCTCAACTGTGCACCTCCCCATATACATAAGCTTTGTTTCCACTTTTTCTTTTTACCATCAGTTTTTACCTTTCTTTGCTTTCCCCTCACCCCATTCTCCTTTCCCTTTGAATGTTTTCTTCCTATTTCATAATACCTAGCATACGTTTTGGACTTCATTTACACCTTCAGTTTCTCATAGTAGATAAACAAAACAGTATTTAAATATCTGTCTTATTTATTTCACTTACGAGTATAAACTCAAGGTCCATCCATTTAGCTATAAATGTCTTTACCTCATCATTCTTTATGGCTAAGTAATATTCCATGGTATATATATTTTTTTAATTGTATCTTTTAGGCCTGAGATTTGCCTCAGAAGCTCCGGCAACTGCCTAGCAAGCACAAGGTCCTGAGTTCAACCCCAGTAACCATATACAACAACGCAGAGTATGGTGACTCACACCTACCAACAATGAGTCCCACATACCACAATGTTGGGTGTGGTGGCTCACACCTGTAATCTAGCTCTCAGGAGGCAGAGGCAGGACGATTGCTGAGTTTGAGGCTTGCCTAGGCTACAGAGTGACCTCAGGGTCAGCCTGAATTACAAAGCAAGACCCTGTCTCAAGGAAAAAAAAAAAACTGTATCTTTTTTATCCAGTTTCCTATTGATGGGCACTTGAGCGGTCCCCAAGATTTAGCTATTACAAACTGTGCTGCTATAAACATGGATGCACATCTATTACTGTGGTATGATGCTTTAATTTCTTCCAACTATGTTTCTAGAAGGGAAATAGCAGGGTCAAATGGGACCTCTAATCCTAGGTTTTTCAGGAATCTCCACACTGACTTCTACAGTGGTTGCACCAGTCTATATTCCTAACAGTGGTAAAGGGTTCCTTTCCCCCCATACCCCTGCCAGTACTGGCTATTGGTTGATTTCTTGACAGCTGCCATTCTTTCTGGAGTGAGATGGAATTGCAGTGCTGCGTTTATTTGCATCTGTGGAATGACCAATGATGTTGAACATTTCTTCATATGTTTCTTGCTGCTTTTACTTCTTCTTCTGAAAAATGTCTATTCACTTCAGATGCCCATTTTTGAACTAGGTCTATCAATTTGGGAGTCTATTTTTTAAGTTCTTCATATATTCTAGATAGTAGTCCTTTATCTGAGGAACAGCTGCTAAAAAATTTTTTTCCCACACTGTAGGTTGTCCTTTTGCTCTGTTGGTAGCTTCTCTTGTGCAGAAGCTCTTTAATAGTTGAAGTCCCAGCTGTTGATTCCTTCTGCTAGTTGCTGTGCCACTGCATCTCCCCCTATTCCCACATTCCTTGAGTAAGAAGCGTTGGCCAGCTAATGTCAGAGTCCTACAACTGTGAAGCTGAAGCTTAATTCCAGGAAATAATGTCCATAGACCTGTGAAAGACATGGCTTAGATGTTGCTGCCACTGTGAAAATAATCATTTATGGCCTATGTCTGTGGCCTAGGCCACAAAATATGCTTATAATTTACAGAAAGAAGGGACCAGCCTTCAATTATGGTTAGCAAGGCTTGAAGTTAAAAATATGTATAAGTACATATCTCTTCATTTTATTATTTAGATGATAATGAGATGATACATTTTGCAATTTTATGCATCTATGTAGGTCAAAATTTAACCTCTCTAAACAAGTACATTCTTTGATTCTGCTCCTATCATTAGAAAATTCCAGTTACTCTGTTCTATTCATGCATATACCTTAAAGAAAGAAACAAATCAAATAAAAAATGTTAAGTCCATTAAAAATTAAATACAGTGAGTTTTCAAGAATAAAAACAAAAAACATCAAGTTCATAGGTGGCAGAACCCTTTAGCCAAGTACAGTTGGATATTCATGAATGTCATTTCTTACTAAGCCCAAAGAAACCTCCCAGAATGATAGAACTGTTCACACTAAACGAATCAAACATCACCAGGGTAACAACTGACTCCAAAGAGCACAGAGCGGCTGCCAGCGGCAGCATCCAGGAACATCCTGGAGTGACAGGTGATGCAGCAACTTAGATGGAAGTGGAAGAACCTTCAGAACCAGAAGAGAGGGAAACATACTCCCAAACACCAATTTTAAAAGCTATACAAAGAAAATCATTTTCAAAAGAAACCCTTGAGAAGCAGGGAAATTTTGTTACTTTTTCCCTGTGCCTGCAGTAGCCTTCTGGTATTAGTCCTGCACTGCATTTGCTTCCCCCATAATATTCTCAACACTAACAAGATCAGAGGAAATGATTTATTCCACCCCCTCTCCTGCTACTTCTGAAAGGCAGCGGGTGTCCTTGGGGACACAGGATTTCTGAATTGCTTGCGGCCATCTGATATTGCAGCTTTGCAACCTTCCCCAGAATGAGCCAGAGAAATCAAAATAATTACATTAATGCTGGGAATCAAAGTTTATTGACTCTCCCTTGAGGTGCAAAACCAAAAAGCTGGTTACAAAAGTTGCCAGCTTATTTAATGATACCATTGCCTCCTCCCCATTCTTGTCAAAACAACTTTTGAAAGCATTTTCCAATAAAGCCACCTCTCATGTGCTCCCATTCAAAAGATCACCTATTCCCTTTTAAATGCAAACGCACATCTTCTCACCTTCCACATCCAGATCGCCTCAGAAGGAGGACCCTGCTGACCCTCTTCCCCTGCCCACCACCGCCAAGGGCAGTGCTACCAGCCAGGTCCCTGTCATCATTTCCGCTCCTTCAGGAAGGTTCTGCCTCACTGAATATGCTTCTAAGCCCATGAGACAGTCACTTGCCCCCCCAAGCTGGAATCTGCACTTATGACATTCCTGGCTGCTAAAGCAACTGGCAACAGCTGGCTTCTTTTATTTCCCAGCGATTCCCTGCAACGCCCAAGTGAGGTGGCCTGAAGAGCACGCCCGTTCCACGGATGAGCTCGCAGACGGGACGCTGAGGGCTGTGTCCATCTGTGCGCCTTCCACAGGGTCTGGCTAGAGGCCTGGTATGGAACAGGTGCTGAATGAAATATTTCTGTAATTGCCTGTATGAAACTCAAGTACTGATTTTTTTTTTTTTCCTTTTGAGACAGGGTCTCACTTTGTAGTTCAGGTTGGCCCTGAGCTCACTATGTAGCCCAGGCAAGCTTCGAACTCAGCCATCCTCCTGTCTCTGCCTCCCAGGTGCTGGGATGACAGGCGTGAGCCACCACACCCAGCACTGTGGTATGCGGTATTGGTTGCTGGTGGGCGTGAGTCACCACGCCCAGCATTGTATGTGGTCACCGGGGATCGAACTCAGGACCTTGCGCTTGCGAGGCAGGCGCCGGAACCACTGAGCTAAATCTCTGGCCCCTGAAGTTCTGATTTTTTTTTAAAAATTAAACTGAACAAAATGGAACTGAGCGAAGCAAAATCTAGCCCCAAGCCTGGTCAGTAATAGCGTTCCTCTTGTTCCTCCTCTTTCTCCTTTTCCTTCTCTTTCATTAATAACTCTTCAAACAAAACAGGCGAGAAGAACAATGACCCTCAGCCGAGCCCAGTGACAGTCGGGAAGCCCGCACTCCCGTTTTCTGTGCACGGCCGGCGCCCCGTGGACGTGCTGAAGGTGAGCCGAGCCTCCGGCCGGCCGGCCCCTCCTCCCGCGGGCAGCTCCGCCGCGCAGGACAGTCGGTGCGGCAGGGGTCCAGCTGGCACGGGGATGCTCAGCCTGCGTCGAGGCCCCGGTCTCAGGAGAGCTTCCGTTCGCAGGGCTGGTGCGAGGGGCCGCTAGGCCTCCGCCCTTTGCTCGAGGCTGTGCTCTTGCCTGCGCGCGGGGGTCCTGACTTCTGCACAGACTGGGCGGAGGTGACCTATGGACCAGCCCAGCGACGGTCGCGGGTGCCGGGCTGCGCTGAGTCTCGCCGTCAGGCGGTTCACGCGTGGCCCCCAGCCCGTGGGGAGCGAACGTGGGTACGTGCTGCGCGACTGCGCGGGGAGAGGCGCGTGCGGCCTTGCAGCTGGGCTTCTCCAGACCTCTCCGCCCTGCCTTCTTCCCTCGCTCTTAAGGTCCTGCGGCCCCCATAAATTAGGGCCATGAGTCCAGCCACGTGCCGGCGAGCACCCCGCAAACCCCCTGGGGCTGGTCTTGGGATCCGGCCGTATCCCTGCCCTTCTCGCCATCTGCTCCAGCTCCCACCTTCACAGAGACGGCGCTGAACTGGGCAGGTGCCCCGCGAGGGAGGGCCCTGCCAGCCTCGCTCGCGGCAGCTTCGCCCGCGCTGCGGCATGTACCGAACGTGCCCTGAAATCGCCGCCGCACCACACTCAAGGTCTACCTGGGGATCCAGCTCCCCGCGGCGAGACTTGCTCGGACGGCTCTGGCCCATCATGTAACCCTAGCGGCGAGCACTAAATCATGCAATAGCCTTTGCTTTTTATTCTTTATTAATAGACATTTGGGGGACACACCAATTACACTTTTGTGGCGAGTTGGTATATGTACATCACACGTCTGAACTCCTTTCTCTCAGCCCCTTCTCTCTCCGTTGCTTGATGCCTTGCTCTGAGAAACATCTACCACCATTAATTCCTTTATTTATCTTTTATTCTACACTGAATTTATACTTTGGGTTTCTTATGTAAGAGAAATTATGTGATATTTAAGTTTGTGTGTCTGATTTATTTTACTTAGCACCATAATCTCAAAACAACCATTTTTCTACAAATGGATGAAGTTTATCCTTCTTATTGTCAAACAGGAGGAAAATGTTCAAAGGGAGAAGGGAAAGGGGATATGGGAAAGTAATGGAAAAAAAGAAAAAAATTCATGGAAAAAATGGAAACAAAGCTTATGTACGTAGGAGTAGAAGGTGTACGGAGAGGAGGGCAAATGAGAATCGAGATGTGTCACGTACAGGTACAAATTCGCAATGTAGAATATGATTATAATGTATAAATAAAATGTACCAAAAAATCATTTTTAAAAAGGTTGTCCTTCACAGCAGAGTAATACTCCATCATATGCAAATACCTCTTTTCTGTTTGTTTTTATTTTTAAAATTAATCTTATTGGTACAGTTTTGATGTACATAATGATCTTATTAATCATAGGGAATCTGTACCTATACATAATACATCTTAATATTTTCCCATTCTCTTCCCTTCCCTTTAATACTTCTACCCTAGTACATCTACAGAACTTTGTATTGTTTTCCTTCCATTCTTTCTTTTATTCCTCTTCCTTTCCCTCCTTTTCCCTTTCTCCTCTCTGCCCCTCTCCCCTTCCTTTTTCCCCTTCTCATTTGAACATTTCCTTTCTTCTCAATATCTAGCCTCCCTTTTGGTCTTTATTTACCCTTTCAGTTTCTCATACAAGAGAAAAAGTGATATTATTAAATAAGTGTGTCTGACTTATTTCACAAAATTAATTTTTGTTTTTGTTTGTGTGTTTGTTTTTTGAGACAGGGTCTCACTTTGTAACTCAGGCTGGCCTTCAGCTCACTATGTAGCCCAGGCAAGCCTCAAACTCAGCAATCCTCCTGCCTCTGCCTCCCGAGTGCTGGAATGACAGGCTTGAGCAACCACGCCCAGCACTGTGGTATGTGGTACTTACTGATTGCTGGTGGGCATGAGTCTCCACGCCCAGTATTGCTGAATGTGGTTACTGGGGATAGAACCAGGGACCTTGCACTTGCTAGGCAGGTGGTGGAACCTCTGAGCTAAATCTCCAGCCCATAAAATTATGTTCTTAAAGTATATCCTCTTATCTAAAAATATCTCAAATATACCCTTCTTAATGGCTATGTAGTATCCTGGTATATTTTTAAAACAATATTTTCTTTATCCATTCATCTACTGATAGGTATATGAGCTATTTCTGAGATTTAGCTATTACAAATTTTGCTGCTACCAAAAAAAAAAAAAAGAAAAAAAAATATATATATTCAGGGCTGGGGATTTAGCTCAATGGTTCCAGCAGCTATCTTGCAAGCACAAGGTCCTAAATTCAATCCACAATAAAATCATACCACAATGCTGGGCGTGGTGGCTCATGCCTGTCATCCCAGCACTCTGTACCACATATCACAATGCCACGGGTGGTGGCTCACACTCGAACTTCCAGCACTCAGGAGGCAGAGGCAGGAGGACTGCTGTGAGTTCAAGGCTTCTCTGGGCTCCATAGTGAGCTCAGGGCCAGCCTTAACTACAAAGTGAGACCCTATCTCAAAAAAAAAAAATTGTGCTGCTATAGGCATAGATGTGCATATCCTACTGTAGTGTGATGCTTTTAACTTTTTAGGGAAGAAACCTAGATGAGGAATAGCCTGGTCAAATTTCAGTCTCTAGTTTTAGTTATTTGAAGAATCTCTACACTGACTTTTATATTGGTTGTAGCAATCTGTGCTACCAACCACAGTGGAGAAAGGTTTCTTCTTCCCCACACCTCCACAAGCATTTGTTATTGGCTGATTTTTTCATAATAACCATTCTTTCTGGAGTGAATCTCTCAAATGACCAATAACTCTGAACATTCTTTCTTATGTTTCTTTGCCCTTTTATGTCTTCATGTGAAAAATGTCTGTTCACTTCACATGTCCAATTTTGAACTGCCTTTAAATTTAGAGGGTTTGATTGAGTTCTTTATATATTCTAGACATTAGTTTCTGTCTGGGGCAAAAAGTTTTCCATTCCATGGGTTTTCTCTTCACTCTGTTGGTAGTTTATTCTGCTGTGCAGAAGGTTTTTAATATGATGGAATCCCAACAGTTGATTCTTTTTAATACCTCCTGTGTGATCAGGATTTTCTTCATGAAGTGTTTGCCTATTTCTAAGTCTTTAAGAGTTCTACTTGCTCTATCTCCTAGCAGATTGTTTCTGTTTTAATATTTGGATCCATTTTCATTTTAATTTAGGGTATGGAGAGAGATGTTCATCTAGATTTAATCTTACACACATGGAAAGCCAGTTTTCCTAGTACCACTTAACAAAGAAGCTATTTTTCCTCCCAGGGAGGGTGTTTGACCCTGTTGTCAAAGATAAGGTACTTCAGCTGGGATGTAGCTCAGCACCACAGAGCCTGCCTGGCAAGTGCAAGGCACTGCATTCAGTTCCTGATACAAAAAAAAAAAAAGATAAAGTACTTCAGCATCCCTGGAGTTGTCTCTGCATTTTCTATTCTGTTCCTTGATCTTCAGGTCTGGTTGTTTGCCAGAACCATGCTGTTTTTATCACGTTAACTTTGTAATATAATTTCAGATTGGGGATTGTGATGTTCTTTTTCTTGCCTTTGTTCCCCAGAACTGCTTTCAGTATTCTAGATCTCTTCTGGTTTCATATGAATTTTAAGAATGTTTTCTCTAGGCCTGTGTGGTATGCTATTGGTATTTTGATCAATCATTTGGTATTTTGTATGAAATCTGCATAACAGTTTTGGAAATATGGCCATTTTCACTAGTTTGGTTCTCCCTAAGAACAAGGCATATCTTTCCATTTCCTGATACCCTTTTTGACCTTTTTCAGAGAACCACAGTTTTCAATGTAAAGACCTTTTACTTCCTTAGATTGATTCCTAAGTATCTGGTCTGCTTTGATGCTACTGTGAAAGGTATAGTTTCCCTGATGTCTGAGTGAGTTTTTATTTGCTATTGACTTTTGAGTGTGAACTTTGTAACCTGCCATGGTACTGAATTTGTTTATTAAACCTAGGAGTCTTTGGGTAGTTTCTGGACTTGTTTGAAGAAAATTATGTCATCCACAAATAATAATTTAACTACTTTCTCTACCCTTATTCTTTTTATTTCTCTGTTTTCAAAATGCTCTGATGTTTCCAGAACAATATAGAATAGGACAGGTAACAGTGGCCATCTGTGTCTTGTTCCTGATTTTAGAGTGAAGGTTTTGGCTACTGAGTATGATGTTGGCTGTGGCTTGTCATAAACAGGTTTTATCAGACTGAGATAAAGATCATGTGTTCCAATTTTCTCTAGTTTTACTATGAATGTATGTGTGTTGAACTCTTTCAGATGCTTTGTCTGGATCTACTGAGGTGATTATATGGTTTATGTCCTGGTTCTGTTAAGGTGGTACATCATATTTATTGATTTGCAAATGTTCCAATTTTAGTATATGTGCTGCCAAAGTGAGCACGATTTGCAAATGTTGAACCATCTCTATAGTCCTGGGATGAGTCCTATTTGATCATGTGTATAATTTTTATGATGATTTGCTGCATTTTGTTTGCCACTATCTTACTGACGATTTTTACATCTATATGGTGTTGGGAGATTGTGGGTCTTTCTCTGGTTTTTTCTTCAGGGCAACACTTGCTTGTAGGAATGACTTTGAGAGTATCACTTCCTTTTCAGTTTTATTAAAGAGTTTGAAGTGTAGTGCATTATCTATTCTCTAAGGTTCTTGTAAAATTCAGCAGTAAATCCATTAGGATCTGGGCTTTTCTTTCTTGGTCATTTTTTACAGTTATTATTCAGTATTTTGATTCAGCTTTGGTAATTCATATGCATCTAAGAATCTACACATTTCTTCTGTATTTTTCATCTTATCTGTGTACAGGTTTTCAAAACAGATACTGATGATCTTCTGGAATTCTGCAGGCACTATTCTCATTTCTCCCCTTTCATTCCAAATTGTCTTGATTTGCGTGTTTTCTTTCTTTTTACTGACAAGGTTGGTTAAGGGTTTATCTATTTTATTTAATCTTTTAAAGAACCAACTTTGCAAATGGATGACTGTACTGTTTTCTAAGTTTCTTTTGAATTACTTTCTGCTCAGATTTTTATAATTTCTTCTTTCAAGCTTTAGGATTAAGTTGTTCATCTTATTTTAGCAATCTGATATTCAATAGTAAGTTATTTATTTGAGCTTGCTCCATTTTTCTGATGTGGGAATTCACTGCTACAAACTTGCCTCATAGGACTGTGTTCATTATGTTCCATAAATTTCAGTGTGCCCTACTGGCATTATCATTCAACTGTAGAAACTGTCTAATTTCTTCTTTAATTTCATCTGTGACTCATTAGTTGTTCAAGAGGGTATTATTTAATTTCCATGTTTTATATAGTTTTTGTGGTTTCTTTCACCCTTTATTACTAATTTAATTGCACTGTGAACTAATAATATGTATGTATGATCTGATAACTATAATTCCTCTGTATTTATATAAGCATGTCCTATGAGCTAGAATGTGGGCTATTTTGGAAAAAGTCCATGTGCTGCTGAGAAGAACATGTATTCTGTTGTTGAGTGGGACACTGTAGGAAAAGGTTTGGTTCCACTCTGATACTTCACTGTTGATTTTTGGGCTAGTTGATCTATTTTTAATAGGGAGGTATTGAGGTTCCCCAATAACAATTAGACTAGTGTTGATCTGTTTTTTGATATCCATTAGTGTTTGTTTTAGACAGTTGAGCAAGCCAGTATTCGAGGCAGATATGGTTGTTTTGTCTTCCTCTTGGATCGTTCCCTTCATGAGTACTTGGTAACCTCCTTTGTCTCTTCTGATCAGTCTTACCTTGAAATCCACTTTGTCTGCAAACAGAATACATCAACTATCTTTCTTCCAGGTTCCTGTCACATGGGGCATTGTTTTCCGTCCTGTGACTTTCAGTCCATAAATTTCTTTTGGGATAAATCTTTGGCATAAATTTCTCAGATGCAACAGATTATTGATTCTTGTTTCTTGATCCATCCTGCCCATCTATTTATTTTGATTAGTGATTTGAGATCACTCACACTGCTAATACTCCATTTTGTTTATCCAGTCATCTGTTGATGAACGTATAGGCTACTTCCAAGATTCAGCTATTATGAACTGTGCTAATATAAACATGGGAATGCATTCACCACTGTGATATCATAATGTCAAATCTTTTGGGAAGATAACTAGAACAATCCCAAGGACATTCAACTATTTAAAGTCATGAATTTTAAACAGGTCCAAGAAAATACCAAAGCCCTCATCTAACTGCTATAAAAGATACAGTTCAGGGCCGGAGGGTTAGCTCAGTGGTTCTGGCACCTGCCTCTCAAGCACAAGGTCCTGAGTTCGATCCCCAGTAACCACATACAATACTGGGCATAGAGACTCACACCCACCGGCAATCAATACCACATACCACAGTGCC